>OY998183.1:78763287-78938287 GCA_963921935.1 Galeruca laticollis
ATGCATATCTCCAAGTTCTTCTGAAGTAATAATTATTCGAGATAATGCATCTGCAGTTACATTATCTTTCCCTTTAATGTACTCTATCTGGAAGTTGTATTTTTCCAACAGCGATCGAAATTTTGTTAAACAACTTGACGGGCTGATATGATTAAACAAATACACTAAAGGTCTTTGATCTAACAATATTTTAGTGTTTCGCGAACAAATAAGGCCTAAAATTTTACTGCCCATACAATGACTAAAAACTCTTTTTGTGTGGTTGATTAATGTATTTCACTTTTATTCAGCGGGCGACTGATATATACCACTGGTTTTTTATTAGTATTTGATAGCACTGCCCCTATGGCTAGCCCTGAGGTATTGGTTTGTAATATCAATTGATTTTGGTCAGAGAAATCTGGATTATCTAATACTGGCGGACTTTTAAGTGAGTTTTTAAAAAATTCAAAAGATTTTTGACAGTCTTCCGTCCATAAAAATTGAGATTGTTTTCGAGTTAACTTATTTAATGGTCATGCTACCTCCGCGAAATTTAGAATAAACTTTTTGTAATAATTTGCATTTTTAGGTACAGGGTAATTCTCTAATACTCGGGTTTTATCTGGATCAGGTAAAATACCTTCGGATGATATCACATGTCCTAAATACAATACTTCTTTTTGTAGAACTTACTTTCCTGCGCCTATTGAAGATATCTAACAAATTTTTTTTATTGATGCCTCATATTACCTATTTAGAGCACGCCTCAGCGTGTTTAAATCGAACTTTCAATCACGCGCGTTTTTTAAAGTCCCGATGGTAACAACAACAACTCGAGAAACGTAAGTATCAATGAGAACTTTTTTTATTAGTTTTTAAATTGTATATTTTCATTGTGAACCAAAGTCAATAAAGAAACTTTTTGATTATTGATCTGACAGCAGTACCTCGTAACGTCAAATAAAAATAAATACTATTTAGGATGGACTGTCACGAAACTTGGCTGGGCATCGAGGACGGACTTCCATTTTTTTGTAGTAATAATATAATAATAATATTTTATGATTTCAAAGTGCACCAATAAAAAAAAATAGCGTAAAGTATTGGTGGATCACTGGTCTTTCAAACACTTGCTCTATTTCGAGTACCCCGACTGCGCCGTCGTGCTCGAAAAATCGCGCGTGTTTGAAAGACCTCTTTATCCACTTATAATTTAATATACTATTTATTATGCTTCGCTAAGTTTCTACCGATAACTATTATATCATCTAAATAAGAAAAATATTCATTATAATTTAAACCTGATATAGCAACTGAGATTTGCACAAGGTAAATTTTTGAATACATAGAACTTCTGCTCAAAATAATGACCCTTAACAGACAAATTCTCTTTATATATAGTGTGGTTAGCTGTTAGACAATTATATTTTATTATACATAAGGTTGCACCGGTATCTATTATAAAATTATAATTTTGTTCTCGTATGTAATAATTTACGTAGTTCTAACTTTCACAGGACCAAATTTTATTAATTGTCTCGAAAAAACTGAAAATTCTCGTTATTTTGTGAATTTCCGCTTAAATTTGAAGCATTTGCATCTTCAGAAATGAAAACTCGGTTACTGATATGTCTGATCTTACCACCACTACAATAGCAAACTATGGAGAGAAAGGATTGAGAAGAAATATAAAACCGATGTATTGATAATAAGAGAAATAACATGGAAATTAATTCGAAATAAAGCAAGTAGAAGAATACATTAAAGTGATTAATAAAATAATTGAACTGAATTTTCAATGAGAAATATTAAAGCCAATAATATTTTAATGATTACAGACATGTGCTTATATATGGGTGCGGGACTTAACTGTCAACCGAAGCACAGAAATATGAAATACTGATCGATTAAATGAAGTATTCGAGGGATATAATATGCGTTACAAGAGAAACAATCACGAACACATAGGTTCAAGAAACTAAGGGCAAATAGAATTTATAGGCAAACTAAGCTGTTAATGACATATGCAGTGAATGAGTAATAAATGATCAAACGCCAAAACGACTGGAATTGGTGGAAGTGGGGAGAAAACGACTAAGGTAAAAGCCCATATTCTGACGTATGTTTACAGCAATAATTGAAGCTTAAAATAAAAGAAAAAACAAGTATTCAGAAGCTGCGCTTAAACAAACTCTTGTAGAAATAAAACAAGGTATGAAATTGACTGTCTCGACCCTTACTTCGTGAAATATGCTCATATTAGTGTTTTTAAATGTGAAATTAACTAGAGACCTTGAGTTTCATTTAAAAACACTAAAACAAGGTATGTCTGTTTATAAAGCGACCAAAATTCACGGCATATCATAGACAACATTAAAGGACAAGAAAAAGCATAAAAATCATTTCAAAACAACTGGAAAGCCGCTTATCTTAACAGCTGAACAAGAAGAGCTAGTAGTTGATTTGATACATTTGCTGGTAGATGCTGGGTGTCTAGACCTCAACTAATTGATGTGGTATCCACATTGAATTAAAAACTAAATCTCCCCAATCCATTTGAGAATGGAAGATCAGAAAAACATTAGTACCAGGGATTTTTAAAACGAAACTAAGATGTGTCTTGCCGAATAGTACAATACCTTACTTCAAGCTGAGCTGGAGTAACTGAGAAGGCCATTAGAAATTGTTTTGTGAAGGCTCATGAACATTTTGTAAAACATGGAATAACGGTAGTTTTGAGAGACTCCAGTAGAATGTATAACTGTGATACGATCGTATTTTTGTAAACACCTTAAGAAAACAATGTACTAGTGAAAAAAAGTTTGAAGACTGTCTATAACGGAGTCTTGAATAATGATAAAGAATGCTTCACGGTTTTACCCAACGTTATGCCAATGGTGGTTATTCCATATAAGTCCAGGATGTCAAAAAAGATTCCTCTATTGATGCCAACCGGTTGTGATTGTGGATATACGAGAGTGGTGGGATAAATGCGAAAGCTTTTCTTGAATATGTAATCAACGTCTTCTATAACTGATTAAAGAAAAACAACATTAAACTGCCCGTCGTACTTCTCCTTGATGGCCACACCAGCCATATTTCATTGGCATTGAGTTCTGCAAAGAAAATGGAATTGTATTGGTAATGTTGATACCGAAAGCCATCCACATCATGCATCAATTAGATGTAGCAATGTTTCGTCCCGTTAAGGCTACGTGGCGAACAATAGTTGATAATTTTAGAATTAAACATGAATTTAATAAAATTAAGCGAACGGATTTTTCCATGCTAGTAAAAAATGTTTTGATAATACCTTAAAACCTCAAACAATTCAAAGTGCATTTGAAGGTACTGGATAATATCCTTTTACCGTCGAAGAATTTAAATTGGAGAAACTGTAAACAAACATAAATCCAGCTCCACACGTCAATTATCCACGGGCTGTTATAAAATCACTGCACCAGGTCCTGCAGATTTTAGTATAAAGTTTGAAAGCAAACTATTTCTTGAAACGCTATGCCAGTTTATTCAACAAACTGTTAATCTTTTAAACTACCCTGTACCAAAAATTTTTAATTTAGGAAATCACTTAACCCCAAAGAGGAAGTGGATGAACAGCTATTATCGAATTCGCTTTCAAATGAAACTGCACAACATCTTATCCAAGACCTTGAAGAGCTGCTGTCTGGTAGTGAACAGACCTCGTTACATCAGTTGGGTGACTCAACACTAATTAACAACATACATGATGATGATGATGTTAGTATATTTAGCATTGGAGAATATGGCTTTTTAGAACTGGTCGCTGAAATAACGAATACGTGACAACTGATAATTCAAATAACAAACATAAACAACCGACCGACGAAAATGTTGAAACACTTTTAGGAGCTCATTCAACAACAAAATTAACTTCCTTTTTTAAACTCATAGTAACTCAATTCACAATAATACCACAAACAAAATTCAGATTTTAATAATAAAATACCCTGAACCAAACGATTCAGACAATGACAATAATTATCTTCTATCTTCCAGTTCATTAGTTAAATCCGATGCTGATGACACTACATTCTATGATAAAGAAAATTACTATTCATCTAAATAACAATTGGTTACACCTCCCAATCAAACACCTTCCGTAAAATCCGATTATGTCAACCCACCATTTTTTAAAGTATCATCGGAACCATGTAGTAGTTATCTTTGGTATATTTTAGAACCACGCCCAAGTTTCTTACTCCTTTTAAAAATGCCTTATATTTTCCCAAAAAGCCGAAAGTAAATGCAAAAAACGAGTAACAAAAAAGATAATACTGATTGTAGCCATAGCTGATGAATTTGGGTGGAATCAAAGGCTACTAGAAGCCAGAATAATGTCAAAAGAGAAAAAGAAAAATAAAAGACTTGCCGGGAAAAACGAAACGAAAATTAAAACAATCCCTATGAAATTAAACGACAAAAGAGGTAGACCAATAGCAAATAACCCAAGAACAACAAGCGGAAGAAACAAAAATTTATAAACAACAGGAGTATGTAGCGAGTGAAATAGACCAGTTAGAAGAAAAATCAGAATATATGATGAACAAAGCAATAGCCGAACCAGTAAAAAGTGAATGTGCGTGTGTGTGTGTTATAACGGAATTTGTAAGCACGATAGAGGGTGTATTTTTGATGGAGCAAAACCAAACTCGCTGCAAAAATCGGTTAGGCCAAAATCTTGGACGAGTTCGTTAATGAGCCAACTCCGCCCAGTAGAAACAAAATGGCGGCCTGTCAAATTTAAAAAAAACGTAAAATTTTGTACCTAACACTTTTTTTAAGTGTACACGAAAACGTTTATTGAAGAAAAATTTTTTGATGCCAAAATGTTTCTTGAAATAAGCCATCCAATTGGTCTTGTGCCATTGGAATTTTTTCTATCGGAGAGGAATATTTATTTAGTCAACACACGAATTGTTTAGCAATTTTCCAAGACTCTTCACTTTTCAACAGATCATCAGATGAACTACTCACTAGAAAAAATATAACTTCTATTTGTGCATCGATTTTCAATCGATATAAGACATTGAAGAGAATTCGCGATGAGTTATGTTTTACAGTAAATATCATTTAAATTTGGAAACAAAAAATATATTAATCGATTAACTTAATACGTAGACGTCAAATCTTTTTCTACTAATTGCTTTATTCACCAGATATTATGAAGATATTTGAAATTATAATATCAGCGCAAAGTGGAGTTGGCAGTGATTTAATTCTAATGGACTTATTTAGAGAGAACGGGAGAGAGACCAGCTGACGACCCCACCATGCGGCAGTATTCGTTTGTTTTGGGGTGAAATAAAATAAATCATTAACGCCACAACAACATGCCATGCCGAATGGTGGGTTACGCCTAAATCGGCATTGACATTAAAAATTGGGTGTTAAGGAAAATTACGGAGCAGTGCCGACGTTAAGTTTGTATTTTTTCACAAAATTATATTCAAAATATTAGGATGTAATATTGGGTTGTGTATTAGTAGGATAGAGTCCTATTGTTGATGTCATCTACATAAAGAGTGTGTTTTTGTATTTGTAAAAGTTTTCCTCGGAATCAACCGCATCCATTCCTATTGTTTCCTCACTTCTCAGTTGTTTTAATGGCATTATGTATTCTATTAATATTTATTTCCCTTTTTCGTATTTTTTACTTACATTCTGCTTGTTGCCTCTTTGTTATCTAATTTCCTTTTTCCTCATTAGTAATACTTTTTCATCTGTCTTATGTGGCGAGCCCAATTCATCCCAACTAGTTATTTTTTGCTCTATATTATTGAATTGCTTATTTCCACTTCTCATATATATATATATATATATATATATATATATATATATATTGAATAAATGTTCTTGATTTTGATCTACTTTAATAAATAACGTGTATTTTTGACATTACGGCTCAATTTTGGCCTTTATCAAAATATCATTTGATGTTGATGATCCTGAACAAACGATAAATAAAATATTCAAAAAAAAGGCCTAAGAATTATTCTAATTTGTTTAAAACTTCATTTATTTGAACTAATGTTCAATTTAAACTGGTTGACGCGTTTCACTATCACAGTAGCTTTCTCAAAATCAATCAACAAATAAAACAGATCCTAAGCATCAAAATATAAAAACAGCTATAACCTTATGTACAGGTCTTCATCAACTATCAATTTATTTTAGTAAATATGACAATGTAATGAGTAATAACGAACATAAAATATTATCTAGATATTTCCGTAGACTACAACCTAAAACAACAAAATAAGCGAAAAGTTCTATGTAATAATTATGTTCACATATGACAAACACAATATTTGTAAAATAGATAAAAATCGATCAATATGATAGATAAAACAAATAAAGCAGCATTAACTTACCACGAACTTACGGATAACTATGCACTCAATTATAAAATTACAAAACTCTTTATACTGAATTCCATGTATGGATCTATAAATAATTTTAATAAAATTGATTTGTCTTCGTATATTGAAAATAAAATTTTAACAATTAGAAAAAGAGAGAGAAGTTCGTGAGTGAGTTTTGTTGAATTGGAGTTAACATGGAAGAAGTTGAACTTTTCTTGTGATGCCCTGGTGTAGGATAGGTTTCCTCTTCAGGGCTGAGTTGGGGGTGTGTTGGATGGTTTAGTGCGAGTTGACTGAGAAACTGAGTTGGGGGTTGAAAAAGTGTCTAGTAGAGAATTTTTTAGAAGTGACTAAGAAAATCTGTTTAAAAAGTGTATGGAATTGAGAGTTATTGGATGGGCTTTTCGCTAGAAAGTAACCGGAGGGTTGAGTTGTGTTGGGGTGTATCGGAGGTTGGTGTCTGGAAGCAGCGAATCTCGAAAGTGTGCGGAGATGGTGTGACAAAAAGTGTCTGGGATGGCAGTGTTAATGTAGAAGACGAACCATGTATCGTTGCCGATACATAGATATATGCGTTGAGCTGGCTAGGTGTCCGAAATTATTTGATGAGAATTGGGTGTTATCTACTGAATTTGAAATGTCTCCGATATTTAAGAAGTAATATTATGAAATACTAGAGATTTGGGATTTTTATTGATTTTTGGAATTTTCGAGAAAAAAGTGTATAGGAGACATTTTTCAAAAGTGTATGGAATATGATGATTTGTTGAAGTTTGATGAAAAGTTGCGGTGACGTGCCTTACGGTGGTAGGTGGAATAATAATAACCTAAAATCTAATAATGCGGGTGCGTCGTTCGTCGGTCCATTTGGCTAGTGAATAAATTCACAGAGTATGCAGGAAAACCGCAGAAAACCTGCAACACCGACGTGGGTGGTGTGGGAGCGGCTGAAAGTATAGGGTTGATCCAAAGTGTTGAACGAATAATAGCTTGGGATTAAGAGATTTTCGAAATTGTTCAAAATGTTTGAATTATGATTATGATTTTGGACTATGTTGCGGCAGATTGAGTGAGTAGAAATGTATTAACATAGAATAGTGGGAAAAAGTGAGATTTTGACGATTATCGTATGGAAATTCGGGAGCTGCCAAGGTAGTCAATGTATTCGTAGGGCGTAACGGAGGAAATGGGAGCTTCCTCTGGGGGTACCTACCGAGGGGTCGTTTATTGGCGACCCACGGTGTGAGAAGAGTGTTTATGGCGATTTCACTGCCCGATTCGATAGTGCGACTAACGTATCGGGCTTGTAAATTGTTTAGACGTGATGGAATGGGCTCGATGTCGGTATTGACATATACTGTGTTAGTGGCAGAGTATGGAGCCTTGTATTGGCAGTATCTCAGGATTGACTGCTCACAAGTTCGGGGTCATTTGACTAGATGGTTGGGGAGGATGCTATAGACGTGAGCTCTATAGTCGATTATTGGACGGATATATGTTTTATACGTATGAAGTAGGGTCGTAGGGTGTGTGCGTCCGAAGCTGCTGCCGAGCGCCTTGAGAAGATTTACTCGACGTCGGACTTTATTTAAGGTGTCCATGAAGTCGGCCATCAAGTTGAGAGTGTGAGTAAACCTCACTCCCAAATAGACGACTTCCCTGCGGATTTCGAGTTGATCTCCCCAGAGCACGAGGCGGAAGTTTGTAGGTAGAAGTCGTTACCTCATGGTATCAGGGTATTTGAAAACGATGGCTTGGGTTTTTTGAGGGTTGAGAGTCACCCGCCATCTCCTGCACCAATTTGAAAATTGAGTCAGTAGATTTTGGGATCGAATGTTGAGAGAGCGAATGTCGGTGGCAGAAATGATTAGTGCGGTGTCGTCCGCGTATAGTTGGATATTATCTCGGGGATGTCTTGGAATTGGTGTATCATACGTATAAATAATATATAGTAGAGGAGCGAGTATCGAGCCCTGCGGAATGCCAGTTTGGGTGTAAAAGAGTCGGATATGCTATAACCAACTTTGACGCTGATCGATCGGTCGGTGAGATAGGAGTATAATAATTTGACGATTTGGTTTGGCAATTGGATGCTCAGTAACTTTCTCACTAGTCCGGCGTGCCAGACTTGATCGAAAGCTTTCTGAACGTCCATGAGGATGGCGGCAGAACAGCGTCGTTGATTTAAAGCTCGGGTGAAGATTGCTTGAAGGTTGGTGGTGGCGTTCTGACAAGAGTGGCCCGGCCTGAATCCGAATTGAAATGCCGGAATTATATTATTTTCAGTACTGAAGTACCAGATTCTTTCCTTCAACAAGCGTTCAAAGACTTTACCTAGGACGCTGATTAACGAGATGGGGCGGTAAGATTCTGGCTTTGTAGGGTCTTTGCCGGGTTTGAAGATGAGAACCACGTTGGCTGATTTCCAACAACGAGGGAAGTATGAGTATGCCAGGCAGGCATTCAGCAGGGCGCAGAGCGGAGGGAAGGTCTCTTCTGGCAGGTTTTTAAGGGCCTGCCTCGAGTTTCCGTCATGTCCTGGGGCACAGTTTCTCCCCGTTCGGAACGCCCGCTGAACTCCTTCAATTGTAAAGGGTGTAAGAAGCGGAGAGTTTTCATTTAGTGGGATATGAACGTGTGGGCTCCGAGTAATGTTTCGAGTCATGAGGTCGGTTTCGACGGCAAAGTCCCTGAGAAATTGAGGGTTGTCAGGTGGTGAAAAGACAGTTTGTGGGTTATTTTTGAAGGCGGTGGCTTTGTCTTCGGATGTGTGTATCTTCTGTCCTTGCACTTCGAGATGTGATTAAACCTTTCTCTTGAGGCCGACGAGGCGGTTGAATTTTTGCCAAAGCACGCGCTCTTATCTGAAGTCCAGTGCGGCTGTTTCGGCCTTCCATTTTCTCTGCTTTTCAGCATTGATTTCGTACCGAACCTGGGCGTTAAGACGGTTCCATTGTGTTTTGACGGCGGGGTCTCGAGTGCGGACGTATAACCTGTATAACTGTCTTTTTTGACGAATTTTTTGCAGAATTCTTTGCGGAAGGGCATGAAAATTGGTGTGTACGGTGGTGAGGGAGACGGCGATGTCTTGCGCATCGATTAAGAGGGATTGGAATTCTTCTGCGTGATTATCTATGTCATCAGTGTTCTGATGAATGATGGGTTGTGGTAAATTGGTAGAGACGTGGTTTGCAAAGGAATTCCAATCGGCTTTTTTGGAATCGCGAAAGGTGAAATTTGTTGATGTTGGTGATATTGGGTTGTGTAGTGCGGTTTTGACCAGTAGCGGGACATGGTCGGAGGAGATGGGGTCGCCTATAGAGCATTCATCGTCTATATGGTTGAGTAACCTGTCAGTGCAGATTATATGGTCGACTATGGAAGAGCCGAGGTGACTTATTAGTGTTGGATTATTGTTTCTAATTCGCGAGTGGGGAAGTGAAACGAGTTGATCGGCGAGTAGTCTGCCGTTGGCGTTGGTGAATGTGTCACCGAAAAGGATGTTTCGTGAGTTAAGGTCACCCGTTATTATGGCTCGTGGTAGAGAGGATGCATATTCGAGGAGGTCGATTGATAATGGTTTATTGGGATGTTTGTAATAAGAAAAGAAAGTTGTGGTATCATTCCACGATATGTCGATGGCTATGCAATCCAAGTTCTGTTGAGACAGAAGTGCAGGGAGTGGGTGTGGTGACGCGAGGAGTCCGTTTCAGACGAGAAGTCCGTTGCCATGACAGTAGAAGTTCCTGTCTAGGTGGAAGGTGGTGTAGCCCGTGAAGCGAGGAGGGTTTTTTTAGAAGAGTGTCTGTAGAAGGTGTTTGAGGAGATGTCGCTTCCTGGCTAGACCTTGGCAATTCACGGTCCCGATTATAAAGTCTATGACTTAATTTTTTCTCTTGGTTGTGAAAGCAAAGTGGACGCGCTTGTCAGCGCCACTTGTTACGGTACAATTGTACCCGTAGAAGGAGGGAATGAGGTGTGTGAGTGTTTCGGCGACTAGGCCGCGGCTAGTCGGGACGGCGTTCATAATGGTCGTAGCCAAGATCTCGATTAAGATCTTGGAGTCGGTGGTCAAGTCGTAGGGGGCCTGTTGTTTTTCTAGGGTAACGGGCGCAATCTCTTGCGCGGATTTCGGTGCCTCCAGCCGCTTGGGGCACCGAGGGTGGAAAGCGGGGTGTGGACCGCCGCAATTTTTGCAAGAAGGGTTGTTAGCCTTAGAGCAATTGTTAGATTTGTGATCGGTCGCTCCGCAGGAGGGGCAGACCGGCTTGGATCTGCAGGATTCTGCGAGGTGGCCGGTGCTGGAGCACATGTTGCAGTATTTTGATACTGCGTGTAGAGGGTCGGAGCGGTTGGAGGCCTCACATTGATGAGAGAGGCCGTGGAAACGGAGTCACCTCGTTAGGGCCATGTGGTAGGCTTGTTCGGATTCGGTGAGAATCCGACACATGGAGGTTATTTTGCCATGGAGGCGGGACATGATACGCCAGGACCTGGTGGCGGGGAATTTGATGTCAACGAGGATGTCCTCGAATTCTTTATCAGAGATGATGGTGTCTACATTTCTGCAGACCAAGGAAAAAGTAGGTTTGCGGGACATGGAGCGATGGCGGTCTTGGCGGATGGGGCTGAGGCGGATGATGGTGACTTGGTCGTCACCGAGAGTGTTGCGAAGCTTTTTCGCGAAAGATTCGTGAGGGAGGTCGGACCTGATTTTCAGAAGCGCGGTCCTGTTAGCATTGGCTTTTAAGTAGTAGATTTCGCCTCTCAGCAGCTCATTGGTGTTGAGCAGATTGTAGAGTTCTCGCTGGGAGACGTATTTGGCAGGGAGGTTTCGTATATTAAGTGTCTGTAGGGTTGGGTCTGTTTGCGGCTGTCGGGGTTGTCTAGATTGCTGGGGTTGAGATGGTTGTCCTTGTCGTGGTGGTTGTTGCTGTTGGGGCGGTTGCTGATGTTGGGTGGTTGGAGGTGGTGGTGTGAGGATTCCTCGGTCTCTCTTGGGTTTGGTTCCCAAGAGAGTGAAGTCTCCTTCTGGTTCTTGTCGGTTGTTGGATTGTTGGTTGGTGCGTGGAGAGGATTGGACGGAGATGTGGGATTGTGCGGAATGGACGGATCTGGCCCTGGAGGAGTTTCGTGAGTTGGATCGTGATTTTAGTTGGTTTGTTGCGTCAAGTAGTTGTGCTTTAAGTCGTTGGTTTTCCGCCTTGAGTTCGGCGAGTTCTTGGGTGAATTGAGCAGCCAAATTGGCTAAAGCGTCGGTGGGAACTCTTCGTGAGAAGATATAGATGGAACAGTTTGGCTTCGGGTTTTAATCGGAGAGCGCGTTGATGATGGCATGTTGAATTAGTTGAATTTGGGGCGGAAGAGGACGAAGCTGAAGCCGGACTCACTTCCGGAGGGAGTTTCCTCCCCGGTTAAAGGTTTCCTGACCCTTTTGTCTGCAGGTTAGTGTTTATATTCACCTGAATAATTTCCGTCCTCCGTTGGCTGGATGGTAATTGTTACTGGCACTTCTCGTTGGTCTCATTTCACTATTTTGTCGGTTCAAGCAAATTTCATAAATAAAATCGCTCTGTAAAGAGCGGAATTTCATACATAAAAATTGCTCTAGTGAGAGCAGATTTTCACAAATAGTAGTGTCCTATAAAGGACAGGTTGAGATTAGAATCTCAGTTGTTCGCGAGTCCGGTGGCAAGAGCTTCTGGAAATACCTGGTCTGGATCAGTGACCAAGTTGTCCGGTTGAGCTTCTTCTTGCAGGTGACCTTCTTCGCTGGATGTGTTCACTACACTGGTTAACAATTAGGAACACAAAGTCTTTATATGAGCGGATGCATAGTGTTTTGATGTTCATGAAATAAGTAGGCGGAGCCCGGGAGAGTTCAACCACTTTAAACATAAAATATCATAGGGTTTAGAGAATAGAATATACATTTTTGCGATTCCTTACTCTAGTAGGCATATTTGTGCTTAATTGTATTATAAATATAATACGCATGTAAAATTTTATTCGAATTTTAATAAAAAATTAGATATGAGTCAAGTCTCCCCACTAGCAGAGATATTTGATAGGGGTATGGGTAGAGACATCCTTACAATTTTTTGGAATAGAAAAATCATTTTCAGCTTGAACCATTAACTAATCTTACACAATAAATAACTTGCTTGTAGTACTGCCATCAAAGGAAACTTGAGAATATAACAAATTTTCATAACATTTATAACAAACTCATGGTAATCTAGTATTAAAAGCACGCGATTCGTCATTGAGGCTCGAGAATATATTGTCTAACAAATTCATCGAAACTCTTGGTAGTCGTCCTACCACTTGAATTAGCATCTCCGTCTGACTTTTCTTGTCTTCCAAATACGAAATGGTCTTGATACCTAACTCTTGGAAATATAAAGAAGGGAGGTATTGAATTTCCAATCGCATTTATAGCAAAACAAAGGGTTTAAATGGTTCCTCTCTCCCCAGATGTAACTTGTCCGACTTGCTTAGACTTTTTGTTGGATATCACTTTTGGACAGTTTTGAACGGTTGTGCACCCAGTTTAATCACAATTATAAATATTGTGAGCCTCAAACTTATACCTATCGAGAACTATTTTTGAACCTCTGTAAAAATATCTTGTTAAAACTCGTGGCATGGGATATACTGGTGGCTTCGGGTGTGTTCTTAAACTCGCTTCTGGATTCCTGGAAAGGAAACCCCTGAACCAATTTTTCCCAGCAGAGTTATTCGTTGTCCAGTTGTCCAGTTGTCAGAAAATTCCTTTAAATTCTTTGTCGCAAATTCAAATGCTAACTGCATTCCTTGTTTTCTGGTCAAACCATAATGTAGGTATTTTACTGCATGACAACCTGGGATGCTTTGTAATGGCTGTTTAATCTTAAAATTTATGAATGCTATCTTCATCTAATTTATACCGTCTCGATGCACTGCTGTGTATGCCATACTTGTTTGCAATAGAAGCGCCTCCCTTAATTTTATCTATGGTATTTTGCAACTCGGTTTTTGTGTATTTATATCTGTAGGAGGTTTGTATAGAAAATGCATCGTGTAAGTAGGTACTGTAAATGAAAAAAGTAATACTGAGACAGAAAAAAAGCGACACATGAATCACTAATCAAGTTACCCGCACCCACCCGGGTGCAACTCTCC
This sequence comes from Galeruca laticollis, assembly GCA_963921935.1. Lineage (NCBI taxonomy): Eukaryota > Metazoa > Arthropoda > Insecta > Coleoptera > Chrysomelidae > Galeruca > Galeruca laticollis. The sequence goes on from OY998183.1 coordinate 78,776,838, forward strand.
CGCCAAAGTATGTTAAGCTTTTAAATTGTTTATTATTATTTTTATCAGAAGGGAATACTTGTTCTAAAGTCTTGTTTTTATCTTTTTATTTATGATATTGTCAATTAAATTTGGATCGTAATTATTATCAACTGCTATTTGTTTTATGATGTTTAATTCTTTGTTATAATTATTAATATTTAATGGGACTGTTGAGAGTCTGTGTATCATACTATTGAAAGCTGCTAGTTTATGACTGAATGGGTGGACCGAACTATTATGAATTGTAATATCTGTATGTGATGGTTTATGAAATATAGAAAAATCATGTTTATTATTTATATTTGAAATTGTAAGGTCTATTAAGTTTATAGACTCATTTTGTTCAAGCTCTACGGTAAATTTGATATTATTGTGAATTGATTTTATGTAAGTAATGAAGCTCTCTAATTGTCGATTTGTACCGATGAAGCTAGCTAAAATGTCGTCCACATATTGGTGCCAGTACATGTTCATGAATTATTTTTTCTATATTATCCATGGAAATTTTTGCTAGTAGGACGCTGAGGGGGTTACTCATAATCAAACCGTCTTTACTGCTATAAACATCTCCATTGAAATGAAAATAATTCTGATTCAAACACAATTTTAATAAAGTAATGATATCAGAGTGAATTATAGGATTAACATTATTTTAAGTGAGGAAGTTATCGACAAGTGTGTCTTTAGGGAATAGATTTGTTACATCGAACGATATGAATCAATAATTATTAATTAAATTAAATATTAATAATTATAACAAAGAATTAAATATCATAAAACAAATAGCAGTTAATAATAATTACGATCCAAATTTAATTGAAAATATTATAAATAAAAAGATAAAAAAACAGACTTTAGAACAAGTATTCCCTTCTGTTAAAAATAATAATAAATTTAAAAGCTTAACATACTTTGGAACACCATCTTTAAAAATTAAATCATTTTTAGAAACTTTAGACATGAATATTTCCTTTAAAAGTTTTTACAATTTATCCAAACTCATTAAAAATAATAAATCTATATCGTCAAAATTAAACAAATCAGGAATTTTTAAATTAAAATGTGGTAATGGCAACTGTGATAAAATTTATATCGGTAGAACTTTTAGAAATATTAAAACTAGAATTTCGGAACACAAACGTAGCTATGACAACAAAAAAGTAGATTCAAATCATTTATTAGAAAACCAACACATTTTCCACCCAAATTTTGAAAATCTCCATGTAGTCGGCAAATCCTTTAGTTTAAATTTATTAGAGGCCCTTGAGATTAACAAAAATAAATATTCAGGTAATCTTCTTAACGACCAAAATGTATATCAATCACTCTCCTTTATTAAACCTTTTTACCTAGAAGATAGCTTAGGAATGTTTGTAGTGAATAAATTTCCAGGTAATTCCTTTCAATACCTTTCTTGACACTAGTAAATAGAATTTTGGTTCAAATATGAACTAAGTACATAAGTAGAGAAAAAAAATTGTTCATTTTTTATTTTCCGAAAAGACAAAATGTAACAAACCTTTATAACGAAGAAACACTATGAAAATAATTAAAACATTCAACGACTGAGTTAACTAACTACCGACTAGGAACTGAGTAATATGTTTCGGAAAATCGATTATACTTAAAAGTCCTCTTGCAGTTATCATCTTTGATTTTTCAATTGCACATATCAAATCTTTTTCTGGGTACGTTAAAACATCATCCTTCGTGGTCCACTTCCAATATTTTCCCGCATTCAACATACATTTCACCGTGAAGTATTTCTTTAGACGATCCACTTTGATTACCATCCCAGGATAAAAAACATCCTCTCACTTCACTACAATATAGTCTCCTTCACTAAAATTGGACGTATCAATTTTCTGCATCACTTTTCCATTATCCAGCATATTATCATTTTCTTCCTCAGAGTCTTCAGTTTCTGAAACATCTTTTTGCTTTTAGTCATTTTCTTGTTCTTATCATCTTTTTCTTTTCCTTTGTTTTTCTTGGTCCATTTCAGTTTGCTTGGTATTTATCTCCATTCTCTTTCGTTTTATTTCTTCTTTTTCGTGAAGTTCTCTATTTTTTCGTTTTCTTTTCTATTTTTGTAAGCATACCAGTCTACTCAAGAGACAACAGCCGGAATTTTTTCTTTCAATCTTCGTCTACGTGGATTCCTTGCTGTTTGTTTAGGTTCTCAGAGAAAATATTTTTGTTTTCGTCGATTTGTCAGGTGTTATGTCATTCAACTCAAATTTTTGGTTGAGTAATTGAGGCTTCAAACTATTAACAGATTCATATGTCCCTTCTGCGTCTACTTTATTAACACTTTCAGAGGCTGCTTTATGTAACATTTCAATTTCATTCATATTTTCTGATATATTTTCACTTAATAACCATTCAGCTTGCTCTGGATTTCCTGTGTTATAAGTAATTATATTCGATACTATCTCTCCTCTAAATTTTTTGTATAATTTGTTATTTTTACCCACTTGATGATCTCCGAAATTGTTGGCAAAGTTTTACTACTCATATTTGGATACATTTTTTTAATTACCATCTGTATCCACCATGTTTGTGGTTCTGTCTGATTCTTTATCCTCCTCTAAAGTATTTGTATAAATTGTTTCTGTTATTTTCTCTAATTTGTTGACTCTATCTGAAAATGGACTATTTTCACTTTAATATGTATTCTCAAGTTTCTTAAAATATTGTGGGTACATACTGCTCTCTGTTTTTTGTCTTCATTGTTCTCCGATGTTATTGCGGATTTGTTGCTTAATTTCTTCGGTTCATTACTTTTCTCGTTATTTTCAAGACTATTTTGTGTTATGTTATGTGTTAAATTCTGTCAATTCGGATTTTTTAAATGTTTCCAAAAATTAAAGACGATTGTGTCTTTTATGTCGACATTCCATAAAGGACCACATAATTTGAAAATATCGACTTTGCTAGTGTATATTCTAGACGTCTAATTCTATCAGTTTCAGTCAGTTCCTGTCAGTCACCTCATTAACATTTCTTTTTTCAGTTATGAAGGAGTTCTTACATTTAATATTTTATGGACCAAATGGGCACAAACCGCAGGTTTTGAAACCATTTTTAATGCTGTTTGGTTTCTGGATCCTCCAACGCAGTTTTGAGAAGTTGAGCGACGTACTCTACCAAATTTTTCATGTTTACGGTCAATTCTCCAGTTTTCATTTTCACAATAGCTTCTAGTGAGTGAAACACAGCGGCATCTAATGGTTGGAGTATATTTGTTGAATTAGGAAACAAACCAATTGAAATAATACCATTTTCTTCACAAAATTTGCTCAACTGCAGCGTCAGATGTGAGGTAGGTCCATCTACAAACAGGATAATTGGAAATTGACTGTCTCGACCCTTACTTCGTGGAATATGCTCATATTAGTGTTTTTAAATGAAACTCAAGGTCTCTAGTTAATTCCACAATATAATACAAGTTATTGAAAATTCTAAGAAATTGACAATTGTTTCGATAAATCAATATTGATTTATCGAAACAATTGTCAATTTCTTAGAATTTTCAATAACTTGTATTATATTGTGGAATTAACTAGAGACCTTGAGTTTCATTTAAAAACACTAATAGGATAATTGGAATTTCCACATTACTATTTATTAACCATTGGTGAAATATGTTAGCAAAATATTCAAAAAACTTTCTTGGGTCATCCATTATCCGACCTTCTTATTGCCCAGGACTTTGGAAAAGTAGATGCAATTAATTTTGGTAGCTCTCCCTTACTGTTGCACATAATGAGGGCGGTGAGGCACTCCTTTTCGTCATTAGTTATAAACGAATAGACGGTTTCATCTCCTTTTCTTGCTAAAACTTTGTCTCCTTTTGGTTATATAAAAATGCCGTTTCGTCACAATTGTATACTCATCCGGGGTCTTTGAAAATATCCCAAATAATGGTTATCTCGAAGATATGTTGGGGAGAGTGGGGCACAATGGAACACAAAAGTTGGTTTTGCCCATAGCTCCCCACATGCTCCCCACATGAATTTTTCTCCAGAATTTTAATGATTTCCATTGACCCAAGGATCTAATCTATGAAAGAAATGCATGAACCGTCATTATAGAAATCATATGTGACCGTGAGTGGCCATTTTCCAAAAAATGAATTTTGTGTCATTGTGCCCCATTTCTGGTGTACGATGACACAGGGCATGGGGTACAATGGAACAATTGGAAAAAACACCATAATTCATAAAAAACTCTATTTTGTGAATTGAAAATGTCAAGAGAAGGCATTTAAAAAAAGAGGTAAGGATCTGGAATTGAAAACACAAAATACTTTCGTTTAGCCAATGTTCAATTTGCCAAAATCAACGTTGAATGAGATGAAGCCCTTTGGTCTTTTAGTGGATTCTGGACCACAGAAGGATTTCCAGTAGCATCTTTATGTCTTTGTCATCAATAGCGGCTATGTATCATCCACAAGAGGTTCGACAAAGGTGTTGCATTTTCGGTATCGTAGGAATTTGACTTCATAGTCCTCCTCATCATCTTTCATCGTGGTGATTTGACCAACATAGAATTTAGATTGGCTTTTAAGCTTGAACTCGATCAAAACATAATCTCTCAAAACAAGAAGTCGATTCAATTCTGCAAAATGGTCGGCCTCAACAGCAAAAATCTCATCTGTGTCCATGTCGTCGTCTGTGTCTGCATATTCAGTGTCATCATCGTCTTCTTCGTCGTCCTCTGATGAATGAACTGGAGCATGTTCACTAGATTTTGTCTTCCTCGTTTTTGGTTGATTTACGAACACCTGCCTTTTAACAGACAGTATTCTGGAAGTTGAAATCGGCTGCTTCTTCTTTGCAATGGATTTCATTTCTGGAGTACTCGTGGCAATCATACTCTTTCCTTTCTTCCGCTGCTTTCAATTAGTTTTTCGTTCTTCTGCTTTTGGATAATCACGAAAATCTTCGGGAGATAGGAAAGCATGACTTGGACCAGCTCCTGGATCAAGGATACCGATGTCTGTATGGTTTGCTTCTTCCATAGAAGCTGCTCCTTCTTTTTCTTGAGGGAGGGAACTGTTGAGCAAATCACTTGGCACAGCATAAACATTTCTCCCAGGTGGTTGATCGTCCACAACTGTAGGAGGCGGTCGGTCAGTCACATAATTGCATAAGAAGTCTGTTTCTATAAAAATATCTCGATTCTCTTCTCCACCATCACCACATTCTTTTCTGTTCTTCACATATCTTGATAAACTGACATAACTAACGTTCTTCAATGTAGCAGCACGTCTTAAACTGTTTCCATTCATGGCCATATCCACTGCTGCCTTCATGTAATCTTCCGAGAAGAGCCCCTTGGTACTCTTGCGCTGTCGATTTCGCACCATTTCGGAAACAAGAAGAAAACACTATACTTACTGCACAATGAAAAACACATGGGGCACAATGAAACGTTTCATTGTGCCCCAAATTCATCTGTTTCAAGGAACCCCAAACACGCTATTTTGCTTTCCCGTACTCTGTACCACAAGCGTGAAGCAGTAGAAATAAGAAAGTCGAGCAAAAACTTCAGGGATAGATGTACAATGAAATGCCATAAAAGCCGATTGAATTAAAAAATCACTCTTACCTGGTGGCAAAAATCCGTTAGCGCTAAATTTTTACTTTCACAGCGAAAAACAACACATTACCTCGTCAAGTTTGGTACGCGACTGATGAGCAGGGGACGATTAGCTGACTTTGTTGGGTGTGACCCGCAGCGCTTACTACCGGCATTCCGTTGCTTTGGACACTTCTGTAAATCCGGTACAGGAACTGTTCCACTGTGCTCCGTGTTCCATTGTGCCCCACCCTCCCCTATCTATTTCCAGGAACCATTTACCTGTCTGCACTTCTGTTACTTGGGCTCTTGGTTTGGGAATATTTTGGGTAACTCTTTTACTGATTTGTTTGTGCCAACTAAGAACGCCTTCGTACCAATGTCTTTGTGGTCCATTATCTGGAAAAGGGTTGAGTCTCTTCAGTTCAGTCATAAGTATTTGAACACTGTCACATAACTGTGTCTTTGTAATGGGAAAACCTTATTTGGTCATATTCAGTATCCAGTCGACTAATATTGTCTCTTGTGGAGACAAAATAGTAGGTACTCCAATATTGCACTCAATCCATTTTCTCATGCCACTTTGAATTGCCTGCATCGCATTGTGTATATTTTTCACAGTATATTGCTTCTTTGATTTGTTCATTTTTGTTTGAAATTGAATAGATATTCTTCATAAAAATTGAAAATTTATGAGGTTACTTGAATTAAATCAAAAAAGGAGTTGACGAAATTCCGAGTTTCAAAAAATTATGAAAAATTTATTTAGCTTCAATGTTGTCAATAGTGACCCATTGGGTCCTAAATTTCGTCATAACTATTCTACTATTTATTACACCGGAAATAACTCAATAATTATGTGACGAAATTAGGGCTCACAAAAATGCAGTTAAATTCTCTTTAACTCATACATTTTCACCCTGAAAGTACTTGCTTTCAATCAAATACAGTATGATTAAAACATGCTCTTGTCCTTTATTCTGTCAGTTTTCACGAGAATATGGACATTCTCCAATTATCTTGATCCAAATTTCGTCACCTACTCAAAACAGAGGTTGACGAAATTACGGGTTCCAAAACATTATCAAAAACACATTTGACTTCAATTTCGTCAACAGTGATCCAATAGTCGTCACGTTTTAGTCCTGAATTTTGTCACAATTATTTTAATATCTTCAACACCAGAAGTAATTCAATAAGAATGTTCGGAAATTAGAGATCACGAAAAGGCAGTTAATTTATATTGAACTTCCAAACTTTCACCTTAAAGATGCATCTCGATTTCATTCAGGTACCGTATCATGAAAATAAGCTCTTGGCCATTATTTCGTCAATAATGACGAAAATAGGGACATTCTACATTTTTCGTGACCCAAACTTCGTCACCCACTTGTTTTTAATTAAAATAATACAAATATCCTTCCTAGTCACTACAAAAAGGCTCAAACACATACTTGTGTTTCTGACACATGTTTTATCCTACATTGATTCCAAATGCTCAAGTATATTTGAGTTTTTAGTAACAACTTGCAGTTAACTTACCTTAGTAATTTGAATGCACTTTCACCAACACTGTCGGCAAGTATTTGCTATGATAAGAAAATATTCTAAAAGCTCTCATGCAATTAGAAGAAGTGACAAGTAACGAGCGTTGTTGCTGGATGTTTAAGGAATCCTTCAAATCCAGTATATTTTAAAATAGGTGACGTTGATACTTAATACAATGAAAAAACTTCAAGAACTGACGAAATTAGGGTCACCGACGAAAATAGGGTCACTTACCTTATATATGTTATCAAATATTAATGACGCATGGGTGAAGAACCAACAGACCAACTGCACCGCAAATACATTATTTAAATTGATCAGTCCCTGGTGTGTAATCAGCAAATCCTATTTATTTTGTACAACTTGACACAATTACTACCTCGTGTTCACTACCGACACCAGTCTATGTGTTTTGTAATGAAGACACTGAACCGGTATCAATAACTCTTTGAAATGATTACATTACAGCAAAACTAACAAAAAATATAATACATTTGTTTTAATACACTAATAATGAATCTTAATAATAAGAACTTCACTTCATGGAGTATTAGAAACTAGTGATACGTGTAATACGGACATTGCCTCATAATAATCACTTATTTATATTATTTTTGTACACTCATTTAGCTTGTACTGACTATTGGTGCCATACAGTTTTCACTACGAGTAATTGTGTGAGAAATATCAGGCACCTGATTATTCATCAATCATAGGTTATTTCATTCATAGTTTATATCAAGTAAAACAATCATATATTCATTAGTTATAGCTCCTTTAAAAACTTCTATTTTCATAGATTACAAATATCGTTTGAAAAATGAAGCGACCTCATATAGCAGTGTTGCTATGCAAATAACAATTTATATCAGGCTTCCTAAAAGCTGAACTTTAATGTAGGGTCAGTTTGTCTAATATTAAATTGCTTGGTAATCTCTGAATTGCTGTATAATGAAAACGGTTTCACCTGAATGGTTAAGAACTCCACGAACTTTGAAATTGTTGCTTAATCAGATTATTTCCTCCCTATAATTTAATCGAAAGTAATACACTCATTTTATAAGAATTTTAAATAATCTTTTAAACAAGTTTAAAGTTTGGCAATCTATTTAATTGTTTCATAAATGAACGTGCAAAGTTATCTGTATAGATGATGCACCGAGTAAACCAGACTACAGGTCTCTTGTAGACCTGTGGAATAATTCAGAAACTGAAGCTCTTGTTAATACTTAGAAGTAAGTGGCTACTGTGTTAGTAACCTTGATGGCTGTCTTGCATAATTAAGAATGAGTTAATCGTAGTTTAACTTGACCTATCATATTATATATCGCCGTCTCAGAACAACACTACGAGATTCCAAAAATAGCGATTTTCGGATATTTGCATATACGCAGTCATAGAAAATGCGTTTATTAATAATAAAAATGCAAGCTACTCGAGAAAATAATTAACAAACGACTTTTATGGACACTTGGAAGCAGAAACTTTCTGATCCCGGAGCAAAGTGGCTTCAGAAAACATAGATCAACTTTAGATAACATTGTTGAATTAGAAAGCTTTATTCATGACGGTTTCGCATTGAACCAGACGTGCATGGCCATATTTTTCGATATTAACCGGGCATTCGACACGGTGTGGCCATATCATATATTGAGAACGTTGAGTGAATGGAACATACAAGGCCACTGCTTAGCTTTTATCAAAAACTTCCTCCAAAAAAGAACTTTTGTTGTCAGCACAAATACACAGATATCTCAAAATAAATTACAAGAGAATGGGACACCGCAAGGCTCCGTAATAAGCCCAACATTATTTATTGTATCCTTGAATAGCATCTTGGAGAATATAAAAGCACCCCTTAGAGCAAGAATATACGCTTATGATCTAGTTGTTTTCTTAAAAGGTACAAATATGACCACAATGAATAATGTTCTCCAAGATTTTCTTACAAACCTGGAAATTTGGTGTTCGCAAACAGGAGTTCGTTTTTTAACCTCCAAAACTCACTGCATGTTATTTAGCAAAACAAATGAACTATTTCAACCTAACTTGATACTACATGGCGAAAATCTAATGATCCTACCTTCTGTAAAATTTTTAGGTATGCACTTAGACAGCAAATTAAATTGGAAAATACACATCAACAATCTAGCCTTGGAATTCCAAAAGAGATTAAACATTCTAAACGTGGTAGCTAACCAGAAATGGGGTGCTGATGGACCAACTTTATTGTTACTGTATAAATCTCTCATCAGATCAGTATTGGACTATGGCTCTATAGCATATGATACAGGAAACAATACTGACACCGACCAACTCGAAATAATCCAAAATTCCGCTTTCCGGATTATACTTGGAGCTTTTAGAACTACACCGGTAAAAAGTCTACAGTGGGAATTAGGAGAACCAGCCTTAAGCCTAAGGCGAAAATTTCTTAGCAGCAATTATGCAGTTACTATTCTTGCCGATATGTCAAATCCAACATATCAGTACACACACTCAAATAAATTAGAAGGATTTTTTACTGGGAAATCGAGGACACCAAAACCGTTTTAAGAGAGAATTAGAACATACTTTCAAGAAATTGACTTCTGTCTACCAAAAGTTTACCCAATTGCCACTTATTATAAGATAGAACCCTGGATGGTAGAGATACCAAATTGCGACAAAAGCTTAACTAAATATGATAAACAAAATACAAATCCAACTGTTATAAAAGCCAAGCTGTTCGACACTCTGGGAAAGTATCCAAATTACCAAAAGATGTATACAGATGCCTCGAAATCGACCATAGGCGTAGGAGCAGCTGTAGTAACTGATTCGCAGAAACTCCTATATAAACTTCCATCCTACACAAATATCCTCTCGGCAGAACTATTCGCTATATATCAAGCTTTAATACATATCAACGAAAGCAGCCACCACAACTCTTTCCTTGTCCTTACAGACTCCCTTACTTCCTTACACTCTATACAAACGATTTATTCTAAACATCCTTTGGTTCATCTCATTAAGAAAGAACTCTACGTTGCCGGAGAACGAAACAATGATGTCATCTTTATATGGATCCCATCCCATATTGGTATTAGTGGAAATGAAGAAGCGAACAGATGTGCTCGTAATTCCCTCACAGATGAAAGTGCGGTGTCGATTTCAAAGGTGGTTAGTTCGGATCTAAAGTGCGCATTAAATAGGAAAGCGATCGCTTTGTGGCAATCTCAGTGGACTGAAACTGACTCAAAACTTCGTGAAATTAAATCTCTATATAAAAAGTGGTTTCCATTTTCTAACAACAGGCAACACCAAGTGATTATTTCACGTCTACGGTTGGGGCATACTAGACTAACCACACGTACCTAATAAAACGTGGAGAACATCCAGTATGTGATCTCTGTAATGTAGATGTGACAGTGAAAGATATCCTCACAGAATGTCCTAAATAATATAATCAAAGAAAAATTTGTAAACTACCCAACACATTTGAAGCCTTATTTCAGGATAATAATTTTGATATACTAATAATATTTTCAAAATTAATTAATATGTATAATCCAGTGTAAATATGTTATTATCTATTGTACCGTCGCTAATAACCTACTACGGTTGATGCGACTTTCTGTCGAAATACTTTTTTCATCCTTTTTGACCATAGTAGGTACATGATATAGAACAGGTTAAACAGAAAAGATGATTTTACATTTAATATTACTTACATATCAGACAGTTGAATTAAAATCATTTGTTTAAGAACTCTGACACATCATAAAAACATTCGACAGTTGAAATTAGAAGTTTTTGCTTGAAAACATTGAAATTGATGTTCTCATATCTTTTACAGCTAGTTGGGTGATCGCGGAAATATGAATTAAGATTAAAATCATTGAAATTACTTTTTGTATATAATATGCACTTGTAGATGTAAATAGAATAAAATGTTAGAATGCCGAAATCATCAAAGTGATTTCTGCAGGTTTCTCTAGGATCTATATTAAAAATTAGACGAGTAATCTTTTTTTGAGAAATAAAAACCGTTGAGGTATGGACTGCACCTCCCCCAGAGAATGACATTGTAGGATATATCAGAGTTCACTATTGCAAAATAGATATTAGTCAATCAACTAGTTGTAAACATATTTCTTAAACTGCAATATTGCAAAGTAACTGCTTTACAAATGTGGTTGATATTGGTAGTCCAACTCATATTCTTATCAAGGTAAGCTCCCAGAAATTTTGTAGAACCCGAAAGAGAAACATCACTACCCTTAACTGAGATACTACTATTTTGAGGAATATCTGTCCTTTGAAAAAATGCATAAGGTTCGTTTTTGTAGAATTCACTATTAGAGAATTCTTGTCACACCAACTGAGAAATTCCTTTGATAAAGTATTCATCTTTGAAAGTAGCTCATCTGGAGATTCAGCATCAATCGCTAATGGGGTGTTATCTATATATCAAATGATTACTACTAATATATCTGAAAATATCATTTATGTATAATAAAATTATCAGAGGACCCAAAACTGAACCTTGAGGTGCGCCAATTTCCACAGGTTGGGGGCAGGACTTCCGATCCTCAATCATAACAATAATTTTTCTGGCTTCTAAGTATGATTTCAGCCACGATAGAAATTTGCCGCGACACCCTAAATCTCGTAGTTGATTTATTATTATACCCGTAGTAATCGAGTCATAAGCCTTTGAAGGATCAAAGAAGAGTGCACCCACATACGTCTTCTTATCCAATGAGGTGTGGATAAAAGTAAGTAGAGCTATGGATGTACTCTCCGTTGATCTGCCAGGCAAGAAACCATGCTGATGGTCTGACATAACATTATACTTTTCAAGGAACGGAAACATTTGTTTATAAACACATTTTTCTATTACTTTACATAAAACAGTTTGGACAGTTATTGGGCGATAATTGTCAAGACTACGAAGGCTACGTTTTTTATATATTGTTGTAACCATACCTATCTTTAGATTAGATGGAAACGTTTCAGATTCCACTGAGTAATTGATAATGTATGCTAGAGTACAAGCAATTGGTGGACCTATACTTTTAATGATCTTTATCGAAAGACAAGACAGTCAACATCCACCCTCCGCATTAACATTCTTTAGGCAATTCATTACATCCAATACATCATCAGGCATAACGGGATTGAAATAAAAAGTATTAGCGACATACATTGTTGTATAATTTTTAAAACTACTGTCGGTAAAGTCATTTTGAAATTCTTTGCAAAAAAGTGGCAAATAAATTAGTAATTTCATATTTATTTTGCGTTATTTCCCCATTTAAATCAATGGTATCAATTGTAAAATATCTCTTTTTTCCTATTTTTTTGTTGTACTATTCGTCATATATATTATTGTTTCTCTTTCACATTTATATTTTCAAGGGTTTTTTGGTAGAACAATTTTTTTGATTTCTTAATTTCAGTGACATAATTTTTCTTTAACCTCTCAATGATCATCGGGATTTGTGGAATATTTTGTCAACCAAAATAACTTCATCACACATCTGTACATGTTTTTTTTCCTTAGATTACATACGTTTTTTGTTAAAATGAGGCAAATTTAAATCAATATAGTATCTAATTATTCATTATATACAAGATCAATATGTTTGTATCATTCAGACATTCATACACCGACAGAAAGCTTTCATTTTATAGATGAGTTTGTAAACTCAGTAAATTGGATAGTGATCAATTTCTAAACTTTGTGTTTCTGTTATTTAGGTTATTTTTGCAAAATGTACATAATATACTCGAGCGATAATCTACATGAAAATTAAGTCCAAGATGATCACCAAGTTGCATATCAATCTTTGGTATATCTCCAATTATACGGAATTCCATAATAGTTGTATATTCCACAAAATCGTTTTTTTCCAGTCACAATGAAAATAATGTTATTTTTGGCTAAATCCTATACTGAACAGAATTCAGGGAATTATGGGCTAATTAAAAGCTATAAAAAACGGCCGACGCAGGTTGCAAATAATCGAAATTTAATTGATATTGATATCGACTTTACTCCTATAAAAGCTATATGAGGGCTGGGGGAACAGTTTTTCTCTTCTAATAATACTTTTTCAATGTTATTTTCCGAAAGTCGGTGGAAGTAATGGGAATTCCAATACGATGTTATTCTGTTTGTTCAAAGTGCAGGCTTTAAAAATGATTGTGTGTTGATTGAAAAATTATAAATAAAACAGGATAATATTTTTTTACAACGTTCCAAGAAAACGATCTCAATAAGAATACTTTATAGAAAAGGTTACTGGTTTTAGTAACAAACAAACTAGTCCGGGAGATAGCGTCCTATTTTCACCGGTCATTTTCGTACAATTACATTGTATTCTGTATGGTAGTTTTAACGTAGTTAACGACATAAACAAGCTTCAGCTGCCGCGACTGAGTACGTGTCGGTATGAGAGGCTGAGAAACACGTAAAAAAATTGTTTTTCCGGTTGTCTTAGAACAGCTGGAAAACTGTAGGTTATATATTTATAAAATTTGATTCATAAAAAAATGTCAGCTGCATGGGGCAAGTGGAAAAACTTGTAAGCTGCTTGCGTAAAAATGTAGGAAGAATAAGAAAAATCGGACTATTTCAGCAAAGCTTCAAGTTGTATATATATATATATATATATATATATATATATATATTGTAACAAATTTTAAGGTATATTATAAGTATAGATTTTTTTTTTTAAGATTCAATTTAGATTAGTAATGTTTGTTATTATATTTGTGAAAAGTTTTTAGGGCGCCAACTTACCATGTATAAGGTAAGTAAAATAAAATAATATACTAACTAACTTGCTCCGGCTCTCTATAGTATGTCTTGCTCTCAGGGAGTCGATTCGTGAAAGAATTGTAGTGAAATGACTTCGTGTGTATGGATATTTAATATTATTAGTCGCTTGAAATTGCTTAATTCAATTTCTGTCACAGATTTTTAGGTTATTACTATTGTCATCCGTTTTAGTGTGGATTTTGAAGAAAATATCATGAAATTAAAAATAAAATTACTAACAAGTATGTGTTCAAATTAAATCAAATTATCATAAAGTTTATATTACAAAATTATGTAACTCTGTAAGTAAGCATTACAAATAGCAAAAATGGGTTTGAAAAGTTTTTATGGGAATAATAAACAAAATGTCACAGTACCTTTAACACATGCATTAACCGATCACTGTTCCTTCCAGGGTTCCATTTATTTATTCACCAACGTTCTCAAAAGATAATTCTGGATTGGCAAGACTTGAAATTTGTTTTATAAATCAACGTTATTCGCTCACATGCATTGGAATGGAATACAATAATTTAAACTCGATTCAAAATTCTGATTTTCTCTCCTCTTACTTGACACATGATGACAGCTGCTTTATTTTTCTACCATAATATTATAATGGAGTCAGATTATTTAAATTGTCATGAGTTCTGATTTCCAGTACGTAGTTATATCAGTTAATAATTGTTAAAAAGATAGATAAATCAAATTTTTGGCTTTTTCTAATATAATTCACAATGACTCTCTCTTCTACTCTGTCGTCTCAACAAAACTCTCTTTTTTTTCCAATCTTGCCAAATTAATTATTTTCTTATCAAAATTTTATAAAAATAACCAAGCAATGCAGATCAGTTATGCCACCTTAAAATTGAGTATAAATTATCCGTATCTAACTCACTTGACAAATGTCAAATAATAAATTTTAAAATCAAAGAACCATCCAATAAAATTTAATCAAAGTTTTTCTGTTCATTCATCAAATGATTCTCTTGATGTGGTCTTAATTCATTAAAAGTTCCATCACAATTGAACCACTTTTCTAAATAAGCATTATCAAGTCCTATTCACACTCCTATTTAACATAAAAAAAATATCTTTTCAAAACATTATGAACATAATAATTTAACCTTGCTATACTTACAGGGTATATCAATTAAACCTCTATAAATAACAATAATTGAAAACTTTCTACAAAAGCTGCAAAACTTTTATTCCTCCACAATAAAACCATTTTGAAAATATTTACAAAAGTCTGTGACTGGAATCTAAATCTCAAAATTATAGATTATATTTATTTGAAATGATGGATTATAGTTTATGAAAAATATCTTCTGAATACAGGTTTAAGCTTAATAACCGTTGAGTTCATCATAATATGCCAACATTATGATTATAGGATGTAACTCTCAACTTCACTTGTTCGAGATAAAATTTTGTAACTCCTATTAGGTTAAAATTTCAAATCTTGGTTGATCTTATTTTATTCTATTATATTGGTTTGTTTGGTTTCAATAAAGCTCGATTTGGACAGTATTGATAAATTATAAACAATAAATTTACATTGATTAACAATTACTGTATTTCCCCATGTGATTAATATATCAACGATTTCTTATCTGTTATAATTTCCCCCTAAAATTGTAACTTTTATTTTTCTCAAAAATTAAGTTAAAATTTTATTTTCTTGCTGATACTTGTACAATTGAGATATGTTGAAAATTCCCTTTATTTTTCCTGTTTCAATGTCTTTAATTACATAACTATTTATTCCTTTATTATTAACTACTTCATATGGCCCTTGATATGGTAATTGCAATTTAGCACATTTTGCTTCTTTTGTTTTAGCAACTCTAAGTGCTTTTACTATAACTAAATCTCCCTTTTTAAAATCTGTATGTTTTTTAATTCTTTTATTTTTTCTTTGGAAGTATTTATTGGCTGCTTTACATAATTTGTTTTTAACTTTTTCTACTATTTGTTCATAATCTTTCCGTTCTAGGGTCCAAGGTCTAGATGGTAAAGTTTGGTTAAATACGTACATAGGAATTTCTTCAGTTGTATCATTTGGAGTACTGTTGACAACTGACTCTATAAATGATAAATTGTCCTCCCAATATTGATGTTCTTCATAAACTAATAACCTTAAGTATTTTATTACTTCTTTTATATATCGTTCAGATAAATTGGCACAAGGATGCCGAATGCTAGTGTATGATAATTTGATACCTTCCTGTGTGAAAACATTTTTTAATCTTCGGTTATTAAAATATGTAGCATTATCTAAAATACAATAGTTTGGTTTGCCATACCTAGTAATATAATCTTTAATATTTTCTATGACTGATCTAGTATTAGTTCTTTTTGATGGATATAGTACTATGAATTTTGAAAACACGTCCACGATTATCATAATATGTTTGGATCCTTGGATACTTGTTGTTAAATTCGATAAATAATCTATGGCTATGGTATCTAATGGTTTTTTAGCTATTATTGATTTTGGCACGTTTTCATTATGTGAATTTTTTTCTTTTCCTAACTGACATAAATGACACGATTTGACTATGTTTTTGGCAATTGAAATATCTTTTTTGGTGATATAATTTTCCCTAAATATTCTCCACATCTTTCTTGCTCCTATATGAATGTAATCTAAGTGGATTTGTGACATGATTTCTTTAGCAAAATTTTCTGATGTAATATATAACTCTTCATTACCCACTATTTTAACCCATGCATCATTTCTTTTAACATTTTTCAATTTTTGTTTATCTGAGAGATTTTCCTGATCCTGTATTATTGATTCTTTAGAAAATATACCCGAAATATTTTTGAACAAATTAACCCCAATTTTAATATTTTTATCTCCGCTACCCTCTTTTCCATCCATTCTAGTAATGGCATCTACTAAGGTATTACTTTTCCCAGATATGTATGATATTTCAAAGTCATACTCCTGCAATAAAAGAGCCCAACGATAAATACGACTATTTCCAAATTTATTTTTAAGAATTGATGTTAACGACTGATTATCCGTTTCAATTTTGAAAAAATTCCCCAAAAGATAAAATCTTAGCTTACCTATACAATAAATTATACTCCCTAATTCTAATTCTCCGACACTATAATTACGTTCATGCTTCCTAGTAACTCTCGATACGAAACAAATTGGAACCTCTTTTTCCCCATGAATTTGTATTAACACCCCTGCATATCTTGTTTTCGATGCGTCTGTTTTAAGGATAAATGGCAAATCGTATCTTGGATGATGTAACATGATTTCTTTTATGAATTCATCTTTGATGGATTGAAATGTATCTTCTTTTTCTTTATCCCAATTCCATTTTTCCCTTTTCTTTAATAATTGAATTAATGGTATTTCCTTCTCGGATAGATTTGGAATCAATCTTTTGAAGTAGTTCAACATCCCCAGAAACCCTCGTAGTGTTTTCAAATTATAAGGTCTCATGTAATTTTTAATAATTTCCACCCTTTCAGGATCCATAGTAACCCCTATTTCGTTGATGCGAAAACCCAAATAAGTTATTTCACATGCAAAAAATTTACATTTTTGAATGTTTATCTTCAAACCCGCGCAATCTAATGCTTCTAAAATTATTTTTAGGTGTAATTGATGTTGCTGAGCATCTTTAGAAAATATCATGATGTCGTCAATGTAATGAAGACAGAAACTTTCAAAAGAATTAAGTATTTCATGCAATGCTTTAACTAGTGCCGAACATGCACTCTGTAATCCAAATGGCACAACTGCGAAGGAATATACTACTCCATCTATTATAAAACCTGTATACTTACGAGAATTTTTATGTAATGGAATCAACCAGAAACTATGTTTTAAGTCAATTTTTGTAAAAACTGTAGCTTGAGTAATTCGTCCTAAAATAGCATCTATTGTCATTGGTGCTTCGTATTGGGGCACTGTGTATTTATTAATGATTCGTGCATCTAAACAAAGTCTGAGATCCCCATTACGTTTTTTAACAACCACAATTGGATTAATGAATTGAGTATTACTTCTTTCAATGATACCGTCATGAAGCATGTTGTTAATTTTTTTTTGTACTTCGTCTTTGTATTTATATGGTATTGGATAAGTTTTGGCTTTGAAATTTTCAATATTTCTAACTTCTAACTTGTGCACATAATTATTAGCTACCCTTGTTTCTTTATTAATTAAACTCTTATATTTCATTAGTAATTCTACTACTTCCCCTTTAAATTGCTCATTGCAATCAATTACCTCATAATAATCATTTTCATTTATAATTATTTCATCATAATATTCATCATTATTTACATTTTCCCCCCTACACAATTCATTATCATTATTAAATTGATTAGCAATACTTGTGTGCACTTGTATGTTATTCAGATTCATTTTATTTTTATCAATTTCTGTAAAATCTATCCAATTCTCAGCTAACTTGATATTTTTATTTTCAAAATTTATAACGGCTTTGTGTTTATTCAATTCATTTGTTCCTAAAATAATATCAAATTCCATTTGTGGCACAATTAATAGTTCAAAGTTATAAGTATTGTTGTTAATTAACAATTTCATATTCAATAACTTGTTAACCTCATATAGTTTTTTGTTATTAGCACCAATAAGATTCAACTTAGGTATTTTAATTATTTCTTGATTTATATTACTCAATTTCTCAACTAATGTTTGACTAATCATTGATGCTTCTGATCCAGAGTCTATGAGAATTTGAATATTTAAATTTTGAACATTAGCTTTTATTAGAATTAAATCTCCTTCATTAGTATTCGCTACAGTGTCAGTTAAAATTATAAATTCTCTAGGATGTTCGTAGTTACATAGCAACAGGTTTTTATTATTTGGATTGTGCGATATTAAAAATTTTGAGCAGTTGTATTTGCTCTGTACACATCTTGTCTTCCCTCTTCATCTTCCCTTCCATTTTCATTTCTATGTGCTTCTATACTTCTTTCTCTTTTATGCACATTAACTTGCCTGTTTCTTACCTGTAAATCCCCATCTGAATTCCTCCTTTCATGTCGGTATGGCCTGGATCCAGAATTTTGATTTCCACCTTGATTCCCGTTGTAATTATTGTAATTTGAATTGCTCATATTGTCGTTGTTATTATAATAATTAGGTCTATTATTGTTATTATTCCCTCTGTTCGCGTAATTATTGTTATGGTTATTAGGTCTGTTATAATAATTATTGTTGTTCGTGTTATAATTGTTATCATAATTATTATATCTCTGTCTATTATTTCTTTGATCAATATTTGAATTATAGTTTGTATTGTTGGTTCTGTTTCGTCGGTTATAGTTATTATCATTGTTATTGTTATTGGGCCTATAGTTTGTAGAATAGTCGTTATTTCTGTTTCTATTCCTCTCTATTCTTTGTAGGTAGTTAGTTAGTTGTTCCATAGTATTTATTCCTTGTATGGCGATTGTTTCTGCTATTTCTTCTTTGAAATGTCTTGCAATATACAATACTATTTCATTTTCTGCTAATGGCGGATCTAGATGTTGTACTAATGTGTACATTGTTAGAGCATAATTGTTCATGTAAGTTCCCCTGTTGTAATCAAACTTACCAAAATATAATTTTTCCCGTACTATTGTCTGTGCATGTTCCCCCCAGTAGTATACTAAAAATTGTTGCTGGAAATCATCAAAATTATTTATACTCAATTCTTTGCTAGCAAACCATAGCAAGGCATTACCATATAACTGTTCTCTAATAGCTTCCCTTAATTCTTCTATTCTTTGTGAAGTATTGATTTTATTTCTTAAAATTCTCAAAAATATTTTTGGGTGAATTTTCTTCATTTCTCCATCAAATTTTGGATTGCTCTGATTTACGCAACCTGTAATCACTACTTTTTCTCTTCCTCTCAATTCCATTTCTCTTCTTAGGTTGTTTTCTAATTGTCTTATTCTATCTTCAATTAATTGTTGTAATTCCTTAATCTGTTCTGTATTATTTTCTTTACTTATATTCTTGATCCTTTGTCCGTTTTCTGTCATATCTTGCTGCAATTTCCTCATTTTCTGATTACTATCCTTCTTCACTTCCTCTATCCCCTTCGTAAATTCTTGAGTGGTATTTTCTATTTTCTCATTTAATTCTACAGCTACCTTTCTTATATCAGTTTTGATTTCTTGTACTGTATTCTCCATATCTTCCGATTCTTTATGAACTCTTAACCCTATGTTATCCACCTCTCTTCTAATTTCTAATACTTCTTCTTGTGTTATCTTGATTTGTGCTTCTAATTGATTTTTCATTGTATTAGTCATATCCATTATTTCTATTCTTAAGTTTTGGCAATTTTCCTCCATTTTTCGTCCTAAGCTTTGAATATTTTGATTCATTTTCTGACTATTTTGGTCCATTTTCTGACTTATACTTTGCATATACTGCATTAATGCCATGAAGTTCATTTGTTGTTCTTCCCCTTGTTGTGTCCCATCGCCTATATCCAAATTCTGTTGTTGTCTACCTTCTCCGTCCAAATTTATCTCTGTGTGCGAAACAGGTATTTCCCCCTCTTCACTACCATCCTGTGATTCGTTTAAACTACGATCATTCTGAGATTTACCTAACTTACCACTACGTAACTCCATGTTGTTGTTAAATAATCGAACGCAGTTCAAAACTTAAATAATCAAATATCTTAGAATTACGCCGATATAAATGTTGTGTAAATTACTCAAGTTATTTTTTTATACTATATTTTAAATAAAAGAATTATTAAACAATACTCTACAATTTCTTTCACTGACACCTCACGTTGGCAGCGACATTTGTAACAAATTTTAAGGTATATTATAAGTATAGATTTTTTTTTTTAAGATTCAATTTAGATTAGTAATGTTTGTTATTATATTTGTGAAAAGTTTTTAGGGCGCCAACTTACCATGTATAAGGTAAGTAAAATAAAATAATATACTAACTAACTTGCTCCGGCTCTCTATAGTATGTCTTGCTCTCAGGGAGTCGATTCGTGAAAGAATTGTAGTGAAATGACTTCGTGTGTATGGATATTTAATATTATTAGTCGCTTGAAATTGCTTAATTCAATTTCTGTCACAGATTTTTAGGTTATTACTATTGTCATCCGTTTTAGTGTGGATTTTGAAGAAAATATCATGAAATTAAAAATAAAATTACTAACAAGTATGTGTTCAAATTAAATCAAATTATCATAAAGTTTATATTACAAAATTATGTAACTCTGTAAGTAAGCATTACAAATAGCAAAAATGGGTTTGAAAAGTTTTTATGGGAATAATAAACAAAATGTCACAGTACCTTTAACACATGCATTAACCGATCACTGTTCCTTCCAGGGTTCCATTTATTTATTCACCAACGTTCTCAAAAGATAATTCTGGATTGGCAAGACTTGAAATTTGTTTTATAAATCAACGTTATTCGCTCACATGCATTGGAATGGAATACAATAATTTAAACTCGATTCAAAATTCTGATTTTCTCTCCTCTTACTTGACACATGATGACAGCTGCTTTATTTTTCTACCATAATATTATAATGGAGTCAGATTATTTAAATTGTCATGAGTTCTGATTTCCAGTACGTAGTTATATCAGTTAATAATTGTTAAAAAGATAGATAAATCAAATTTTTGGCTTTTTCTAATATAATTCACAATGACTCTCTCTTCTACTCTGTCGTCTCAACAAAACTCTCTTTTTTTTCCAATCTTGCCAAATTAATTATTTTCTTATCAAAATTTTATAACAATAACCAAGCAATGCAGATCAGTTATGCCACCTTAAAATTGAGTATAAATTATCCGTATCTAACTCACTTGACAAATGTCAAATAATAAATTTTAAAATCAAAGAACCATCCAATAAAATTTAATCAAAGTTTTTCTGTTCATTCATCAAATGATTCTCTTGATGTGGTCTTAATTCATTAAAAGTTCCATCACAATTGAACCACTTTTCTAAATAAGCATTATCAAGTCCTATTCACACTCCTATTTAACATAAAAAAAATATCTTTTCAAAACATTATGAACATAATAATTTAACCTTGCTATACTTACAGGGTATATCAATTAAACCTCTATAAATAACAATAATTGAAAACTTTCTACAAAAGCTGCAAAACTTTTATTCCTCCACAATAAAACCATTTTGAAAATATTTACAAAAGTCTGTGACTGGAATCTAAATCTCAAAATTATAGATTATATTTATTTGAAATGATGGATTATAGTTTATGAAAAATATCTTCTGAATACAGGTTTAAGCTTAATAACCGTTGAGTTCATCATAATATGCCAACATTATGATTATAGGATGTAACTCTCAACTTCACTTGTTCGAGATAAAATTTTGTAACTCCTATTAGGTTAAAATTTCAAATCTTGGTTGATCTTATTTTATTCTATTATATTGGTTTGTTTGGTTTCAATAAAGCTCGATTTGGACAGTATTGATAAATTATAAACAATAAATTTACATTGATTAACAATTACTGTATTTCCCCATGTGATTAATATATCAACGATTTCTTATCTGTTATAATATATATACATATATATACATATATATATATATATATATATATATATATATATATATATATATATATATATATATATATATAGCTGATATTTAAATTTGGCAAAACCTGTTAGCTGGGCGTTCACAGTGTAGCATATCTTTAGCGCACGCGGTGTCGTTTCATCTAATAAGTGGTTTCCTTTTTTTACTATGAACTGATGAGTTTCTCATTTCCATGCCTGCTTATTTGGACATTGAAGAAAGAGAACGCTTTATCAAAGAGTGTTCTGTAGATGAAAGTAGGTTTGAACAGCCTATCAGACCGAATGAAGTTCTAACTTCCATTAATGCACTTGCCAAAAAATATAGCTGTTAATGGAAAACTCATAGAAATTAGAATGCAGTATACGTTGTGTGGAAAATGATTACTACTTTCACTAGAGAACAGTCTGAATATTGACTCCGATCTAGCCTACCCAATAATACATTTATCTTCATGTATGTGTCACGTAGAAGGTCCTATTTGTAAAACGGATGAATCAGTTTTATTTAAAATATTAGAATAAGGAAATGATAACGGCACGGATTTGAATATATATGATAGCTGTGATAAAATGATCGTTGCGTACTTTTTTATTTTTCATCAACTCAAAGATGTACCTATCACATTTGCTAATATCTCACAGAAACTACTCCAATAATTTACAATGAATTACGCATATACTATAATGATAGTATTTGATCGTTCCTTTTAACGTCAATGAAAGACAACAAATATTTATTGAGAGTAATAGGCAAACACATTTACTATCATTAATTTGGAAATACCCAACAAAAAAAGGTGCCGGAACGTCAATGGCGGAAAGGGTTGACAAAAGTTTATTATAGGAAGGCAAAAACGAGTGATGGTTAGAGTTATTATAGGAACGTTGTTTAGCAATGTAAATATTTGCAGTCCAATTCTATTTCTAAAATACCTAAAATTCTTTTGACAAAAATATATTAATAACATTAAGTTTATTGTTGTACCTGTTAAACTGTTTTGTGAAAAAGTCACGTACCATTTATGTAAATAGTTCATTACGTTTTCATTGAAATACCTATCCTTTGTACATTCACAACATTTGTCGTCTATTGTTAATGGAACTATTGTATATACCGAATTAGTAATAACCAATCGGGAAAGAGAACTTTCTCCAATCCTCACTAACATTTATCAGGCCACACCCTCTGAAAAATTTGTATTCAAGGAATGGCTTTGGACGTAGGTAAGCTCTATCTTTTAGGTCATACATACAGCAACTAATCTAACCAGTGGCGTAACTGCCTATGGGCTAGGCGGGGCAATGCCCCGGGGCCCTCAAGCTCAAGGGGCCCTCGAATCCTTACCAGATGACAGGTTGCAACCCCACTTTAATCATGAAAACTCAGTTGAGAGAAATTCAAAAGTTATGCCTAGGGAATTCCCCTAAATTATTTCTGTAGGTTGGCAGTGTTGTCAATTTGACGAATAGTGATATGTGCGTTTTATTATTAAGCGATGTGCGTTTTATTGTGAATTCGAAAGATTTTTTTTCGAGAACGGTTAAAAAATTAATACTGTATCAGGAGTAAGTAGGCTAATGCCAATAAACTTTTCTGTACTGGTCAATATAGAATATATTGGTTCAATTTTATTTGATTTTACCACTCATATTGATGTCCGTTAAGTCAATAACTAGTGTCAAATCTATAGATTTCGGCTAAACTGGCAACAGTGGTAACACTAACGGGTATAATTTTTTTTCCGGGGATTCCCCAACAACACTTGTAGCTTGTAGCGTATCATTGTGTTTCTCTTTCCTTTTATTTTACTTTTAACTTCGTCAGTGAACAGTGACTACAGTGAGTTGAGTACGTACCTAGAGCACAATCTAATATTGTATTGTTTCAATAAATAAGAATACTAAAATTATGGATAAAAAGAAGAAACCCAGTGGTGCATTTAAACGCAAACAACGCCAAGAAAGAGATGATAGTAAACAAAAATTGGTCAAAATTGACAAGTTTTTTAGTCAGCCTTCTGCAAGTACATGTGGCCAAAATATTTCTATTGATAGTGACTCAAATAATGTGGTAACTGCAGTGTTGGTTGAGAAGCCTACCGAAGAAGATTCGACAATTATTGCAGTTGGAGATACCTCCGCCGCCGATCATGTGAACGTGGATGATGTTTGCATGACACACATAAGAGCGGGTTTGGAGGAACCATAGACCTCTACATTTTTTGAAAATTTATACGACAAATCTTCTTATGACTTGGGAAACTTCACGAACAAAATATTAAGTGATAACGAAAAACGTCAAATTCTTGATATGGGGCCTTTACAGCCTTCAAGACCTTTTCCAACAGACATCAACCAGAACAATAAGTGTTTTTCAAAATCGTACTACGTTTCGTGTTCTAAAAGTTAATCGTTTTTGGTTGTGTTATTCCAAAATACTAGACGCTGCCTATTGTCAACCCTGTTGGTTATTTGCTTCACAAAGAAATAATGTTTGGTGTACGGGATTTCGAGATTGGCAGCATTTATCAGAAAGAATTAAACAACACAGTTGTTCGAGTGGCCATTCGGAAGCATGTGTTGTGTATGAATTTTGGAAAAAAAACGATACTAATACTATCGACAAGGAACTTGAAAATGAAATTCGCAAAGAAGCATCATTTTGGAAAATGGTTCTTCAAAGATTATTCGATATCATACTTACCCTAGCAAAGAGTTCTTTGGCTTTGATAGAACATCAAGAAGACTTGAGTCAGGAAGGAAATCACGGGAATTTTCTGTCCTTTGTAGAGCTTGTCGCCCGATATGATCCCATTTTGCGGCAAGTTTTGGATATGCCCGAAGGTAATAATAATTATTTCTAAGTTTTTTTATTGTTTTATTTTGTTTATAATTATTAACTGTTTAATATCAGGACTTTTTTGAAATTGTGTTTTTTTATGTTTTTAGGATCTACAAGATATCTGAGTGCAACAATTCAAAATGAAATGATTGAGAGCTTAGGGACCAAACTCGAAACCCATCTACTAGAACAAATTAGAGCGTCACCGTTTTTTGCCATCATAATGGATACGACACAGGACATATCGAAGGTAGATCAGCTAAGCATTGTTGTGAGGTATGCAGTGATAACCAGATCGGAAAATGGACAGCCAATTGATATAGAAGTAAAAGAAGTGTTTCTAGGCTTTTATGCAGCCTTCAAACATGGCGCAGTAGATTTAGTCAACCAAGTGACAACATTATTTATCGACAAAAATATTGATTTAAAAAAATGTGTAGGGCAAGGCTATGATGGAGCCAGTGTGATGAGTGGTATGTATAATGGTGTACAAAAACATATTAAGGATATCCAGCCTAACGCAGAATACGTACATTGTGCCACTCATAATTTTAATTTGGTGATAAATGATGCCGTTAGCAGTTGTGTGGAAATACAGAATTTTTTCGCAACGTTGCAAAATTTGTATAACTTTTTCGGAAACAGCATCAAACGTTGGGATCTACTGTCAAAATTCACTGGCGAATCGGACACCACTCTAAAAAAACTAAATCCGACTAGATGGTCCAGTAGGGTCAATACGATATCTGCAATAAAACTTCGTTATTTTGATATTATCAAAGCATTATCAGAAATAGTTCTAAAGAGTCCTAATAAAGATGAGCGTAGTGAAGCAGAGACTATTTAAACAAAAATGCTAAATTTAGAGTTCGCGTTGCTTTGCGAATTCATGCACAGTGTATTCCGCTGGATGCAACGGGCATGTGACAGCTTTAAAATAAAAAGTCAGTTATTCATTAGTTTATTAGTAGTTTGTTTGCACAGCTGATTTCAAGTTTTATTTCGATAATTTGATGAAAGAGTATATAAAATGAGTAAGGTGTCTCTTTCATTTCTAAGAAAGTATGTCAATGAACAATTATAGGTACTCACAAAGACATTTTCACGTTTTTCTTCACTGCACAAAAACTATGTTTCTAGCAAAGAAACTCGCACCATTGTTGAATCAATCTTCGGTAAGTTACAATTATTTCTTTTGACGTATCCAGTCTCCGTTGTGATAAAAAACGTAAAATATTATCGTTGCTCTAACAAATTATCAAGAGAAATAGTTCATACTTGTAACTGCGTTATCAGAAATAAGTCCGCTTGTTCGTGCAGTGACGTCATCGCGCTCTGATTGGTGTTCGTAGTCACGTGATAATGGGTTATAAATAACGCAATTTAAATTATTTTATTTAATTTAGGACGAGTAATAAGGTTTCAAAAATGTTATTTTAGGTTTTTAAAAACTGTCTTTTATGTGTAAAATATAGCTCCACATGGATTTGTAACAACCGTCAACGTCCCAATTACTAGAATATGTGTTTTATTCTCATCTCTCAAAAGAAAAATAAATTCATATTTAAAATTACTGGGGATCACTTCGTACGCGATCTATACACAATATATAGGACGCACCAATTCTTACACAAATTCAAATCTACCTACTAATAATCTACCAAGGTCCAAGTGTTGCCAAATAATAGGAAACCACTCTGTGCGTGATTTCGATGCATTGGGGATTTTCTATATACATATTGTGTATATCGGGGGATGCCATAGCGCTACAAATCTATACGGATGCCACTTCAACTGCTATCGCGATATATATATATATATATATATATATATATATATATATATATATATATATATATTGTGAAATATATCTACTAGATAAATTTGAATCAATTAACATCATACAGATAGTGTGAATCTTAGTAGTTCAGTAGTAAATATTAAGTAAAAAAGGAAATAATCCGCAAAGACATAAGTTGAACATGTCAAGAAACATTTAACTATTGTATACAATCGATAAATTAATTTAAGAGATTGCTATTTAATTTAGTATCTATTTTCTTTTAAAGTATATTTCAAAATAAAGAAATATAACAACAACAAGTAAATTACGTCGAGCGTAATATTATGCATAATTATGGTAACCACTGTATATATTGTCACATAAAATTTCAAACAAAATTCAATTATCACAATTTTATATTTTGTGAACACTTTCGAAAACCCCGTATATCGTATAAACTTTTAATTATTTGTATGAATACGTCAAGGTCAAAGAATCAACGCCAAACGGCGACGTTTTGTTAACAGTTCGTATGGAGTGATTCGGAGTAAATATAGAAGTGCATAAGAACGTAGTGAATTTATCTACACTAACGCAATAATGGATATACTAATTTGGAAAAAACAATGTTTGTTTATCAACAATTGAACTATGAAAAACAAAATTAAAAATAATTGAATGTTGTTGATTTTAAGCTTGGGGAGAAGCCGTGAAAATAGTTTAGAGAGAGGACGTGTTAATTTTTCCTCTTCAAATTTTTATAAAAAACTCATGTAATTAGAATAAATCATTGAAAAACATTAACCAAAGTGACTGAAGAAGTCTGAAAAGTGAATTAAATAAAAAAATATCTTCCGTATAACTAAAATAAAGTGAAACTTTCGTGAAAATCGTCTAGACTTGGTAAGAACTATAATTACCTTATTAATATAACTTCGATGGACATCCAGGTATCTTTTATTCACTAAGATACTTCAGTTGGTGATATTAATCCAGTTATCAGCATTTTACATCCTGGATTTCGTTTTATTTCGATCACAGCTGATCGTTTCCTCTCCAAGAGCATCACTTTCAACATTATGAAGATATAACCATGAACATTATTTCTCCGCGTGTATATTAAAACTTCTCCTATAAAAAGAACATTCATTGATATATTTATTTGTAGGTTACTCAATCTCCACCGATAACGGACACAAAACACAAGAAACATATTAAAATACGTACTTACTAAATTTCACATAATAATTTCAATAATAATTATTCTTAGTCATATCACCTTGCTTCCATTTTGTAAACTAAACATATCACGACAGAACGACACATTATATGAATCGCATTAAAATATCTATGGTTGAGATTGAGCGTTTGTGGATGTACATCTAAAAACATAGAGTAGGAACTAAGCGAAATTTACTTGTTGCGCTGAAAATATTTATAATTGATAAAAACGTTTATGCGAAGTTTGCGCAATGATAATATTTATGAATTTAAATATGTGATGGTAATTTGTCGATTGATTTGAAAATATTTCTTATTTCTCATATTGATTAAAACGTTTAATTGTCTGTGTTCGTCTTATTTTTCTCTGATATCTACCTATAAGATTTCTGTTGCTAGCAAACGTCAAGTGCCGAATCTCATCCCTGAGATGCAGTGATTAAAAGGTAAAATAAATTCATAAAATCTTTAACTCATATAATATTTATTTTTGAATTGTAAATAGCGGCAAGCGAAACCAATTCTGGCGCCCATAACAAATTTTAATTTTACTATTATTATAATTATTAAATACATGCCAATATATATTGATTTCAAAAGTATATACATATTTATATTACTATTCATTCATTTCTGACAGTCATGTTGAAGGAGAGTTTTTGCCATTACAATAGGATTAGTTAAAACTAAAAGTTATTAATTATTGAGTATTTTGCAGTCATCCTTGTATTAATATCATTTCACAAATGAACATTTAATTTGTTTCCGCGTATCAAATTGAAGTAAGGGGTCTTGTTCTTGTGTTGTGATATCTAGAATTTTAATCTTCAGTTGATTTCTGGCGTTTACGCCAATTAACCTCACAAGTTTATTCGAATAGTTTCAATGTAACTTACGCATTCTGTGGATTCCAACATAATTTTATTTTTCGAACAGCTTCGTTTTAAATTGGCAGGAGATTTACGTCATACTAATTAAGGATGTATGAATGAACGAATGAATAAATAAATGAGTGTACTGTATCTGTTGACGCTGTGTTTTCATTTTATTTTTAGATATATATAAATGAGGGAGACCGGGGCAATAAACAGAGATAAGCAGTATCAAGAGATTTTCTCTTGAACGGTCTATATCACACATATAGCACAAGGTTTAATAAGTTGATTAAAGCGCGTTACATAGCTCAGAATTCATCAATTGCCTCACGTCGATTCAGTGAGTTTAGTGTTGAACAATATTTTAATGGTGATAAGGAAAGTTAGATGGCTGTAAACTAGTAGCACTATGTTTGATAATATTATAAAGCAACATGAAGGAAAGCAACTACTCTCCTCACTCTATGCTGCAATCAATATTGCATTATATTTTACTCAAGTACGTGTTGGTAGGCGGGTTTATTGGTGATACATACCAATTTCAATGGCTTGCAATTACAAGATGAACCATGGTTTAGATCTTTGGGACTGTGAGCACAGAAATATACTCCCCCATTCAGAGACTTTCATTTGAACTGAAGACGATACGGATGCGACTGATATTTACAAGCATCAAGCAGTTGGTAATCACACGATATCTTAATTTTATAATTGCGAACTGAAAGCTGAACGAGAGATCATGTCCTCGTATTGGAAAACCCCAAAATGTCGGAACAGCGGTTTACAGGTTATGCATTTTTAATTATAATTATCGACAAAAACGCCAATCACCATCACGTTTCCCGAACAAAATGTAATTCAATATTCGTCACGGTATATTGCCAGAAAAGTTGTTTTATTCTTCGAAAAACAATTAGTTTGTTAGAGATTACTTTCAAACATATAGATGCGTTGCCCTATGGGAATACCCTGGACAACTTTTTCCCATTTAATATAAATATAACTGTGCAATGATATAGAAAACCAGAAAAACTATATCTGCTAATCTTAACAATTTTCATTTGAGAAGACAGTTTAAAAGTGGAGAACTTCCTAGTTCCTGTTCATTGACGGCTTCATATTCTGGGTTTCTTAATTGTCTTCTTCTAATTCTTCAAGAAAATCCAGTTCTTGTTTCTTATCATGAATATGTAGTACTTCTAGTTTTGTGTTAGGTGTCAATGAATGTTTAGTGTCAAGTAGATGTTTTGCGTAGTGGGATTTATCTGTTTGTTTTACTATGTATGCTCGTAAGTGTTCACTGTATAGGATTTCAAAATTTCTAAGGGTTTGACGCATATAGACATCATTCCATTCTGGGCATATAAGTTTATATATACCAGATTTCTTTAATGGGAATATTTTTGTTTTTAGATTTAACAATTTTGTACTCACATTACTTTCTGTTTTAAAAAAAATTGTTGTATTTGTTGCTAAAGATATTATCTTTGAAATATTATTAGAAATATTACCTACATATGTGATGATTTTATAATTTAATTTTATTATAGGTTATTATGACTGGAATTTAAATTTTTGGAATTTTGTTTCTCAAACTGTAAAAGGTATGCATAGATTACGGTAAGGTTATTAAAGTCTGCTTTTTTATATAGATTCATCATCTTGATTGACTTATGCTGTTTCCAAAAACAGACGCTTTTGTTGAGAAAATGTGTTACATTCAAATTTCTTTTGTTTCATTTATGTTGGCAACATGGTATCAAAATTATTTATCATGTAACATGAAAATGAAGCTCAAATTTTCAATTCATTCGGTGCCACAACCAAAAAAAAAACAACTTTTGTTTGTTGTAGCCCCTAAATAAAATGATAAAAAGAATTTTAATTCAAGTGGTACAAATATCTATTGTTGCCGATAAAGATAAATTGGATATGATGGAAAACTCTTGAGTATAATCAAAATAAAGTGCAAAACACAGGTTGACGTTAATACAGATAATGAAAAGTTCTTGATATTTATATCTCTTGTAGTCCCAAATCGTTAACGTATTTGAAGAGGGGACACAAACATGAATGCAATTTTGGATAGTGCAAAACCCAAAGTAATGTAATTAATTGATTATTGAAGTGCCGAATTTTTTACTTCAAAAAAGAACAACACATTTTTATATTTGAATAGATAATTCATTAGGAGTGGATTCACACTAAAATACGACTACGGTTTGTTCTCGGACCGGTCCTGGTCATGTTCTCGTCAAGTTAACAGACAATCTGACTGATACAGTCTTATTGAATTGTCACAATTTAATAATAAAATTAACGCTAAAAAATGTACATGAATATAATTTTAAGAAATCAATTATTACCAATGATATCGCAATAATTCGAAAAACTATTTTTAGAAAGATAAAAGAATATAACAGAACACAGGAAACATACCTGATCATCAGTTTGAGTTCCATGAAAGCCATTCAACGAGAGATCGGGTATATACATAGAATAACCAATATCATAAAGAAGGTTGGCAAATTAATTTTGGCAGTTGACGATGCGCGAGAAAGCCATACAACTTGACAACATGGTAAACGCAGGTACCGGGAAGAGCAGGCGACGTACATTCCGCATGCAAAGTTTTAAAGGTTGTGAGGCTGCTAATACGTACAAGGGTAACACAATATTCTGAATTTGGGTTTAAAAATAATAAATTGTGGCACATGTATAATGCTATATAAAATCTAGTTTTTAAAACAAAATAGCATAACTGTGTTCAATATTATTAATTAAATGAGTAAGGGAATAAAAACCATTAGATTTTTCTACGAAAATTGTTTTTTTTGTACATACATAATTATTTATTGCTTCAAAAACCATACGGGGAATTCTATAATCACCCTTAATTATTTTATGTAATGTAAATAATAATTAGATTCCAAGAGACATAAACTTTCACCTTCACTTAAAATAATAATAAACACTCACCTGTAGAAGGATCTGGCCCTGTTTTAAATCTCGATGGTTAATTACAATATTCAAAATTAGTGGATTTCCTACAGCGGCTCGTATTTGAAGCTCGAACGCTTCGACAACTTCCCTTCGAAAACGAGCTACCTCGCCTCGAAGTCTCAAACAGCGCTGAATATTCGAAACTCTACTGACAGTTAACGGTAGTGACTATTCCACCATCAAACTGGAACCTTACTTCGCTGTGTAAGAAACTGACTAACCCCCCGGCGGAGATTAATAAGTGAAATGTGGAACGTAAGGTTTCAGTAAGGCCGATGGTTCTGCGACACAGTTCATAAGAAATATATGCTTTTTTTACTATGTTTCCTAGATGAGAGTTCCACGTTAACTTCCTGTCGAAGGTGGCCCCTAAATATTTCACCTCTGAAGAAAGGTTAAGTTAGGTATTTACGAGCTTTGTGGCCTGATGTTTTACAACCTGCCTTTTCTTTCGTGAAATGAAGCATCTCCGTTTTTTTCGGATTTATTAGAACGCAGAGTGTCTACCCGAATATTCCTGTTATCAGAATCACTAGGTTATCTGTATAAGCTATTGTGTAGAAGTTGCCATTGTACAGATTCATATCTATTCATGTATACCATTTTTGCTAGTGTCTACTACTTTCATCCATTCTTCCATCGGAAGTTCAGGTTTAGTTTTATTTGGTCGAGCTCCAACTGTAAGTAAATTAATGTTTGATCATCAATTTAACAAATAATTTTTAAACTCATTATTCTAATCTATACTTCTTAAGCAAATAGTAAGTATTAGGATAAATCTTCGATAGGACTCATGCCTGGAGGTTTCTAAAACGAATGCTCGATGTGAAAGTAGTGATTTGCACCAGGTTGGATATGTTTTACACCATTTGCTTTAACAAGGATATCACTTGGAGCAAAATGAGAAGAGTAGATTAAAGGATAAAATTGAACTATATTATCTTTCTCAACACCAATCAACGAGATCCAAATTTTTCTTTGCTCATCGTTCGTAGAAACGTGCAATATATTTTATTGAAAATCTACTAACTGCACTAATTATATAAACAGGGTAGATTGAATTATATTTGATATTTACTTACTTATACCTTATTTAGGTATACTTAGAAATCGAAAAATGGCTCAACTGGCCAATAAAACAAAAATATTTGGATTATTTAGATATTTTATATCGTTAAAACGCATAACTTTGAACTTTGAAAATCATTCAATAAGTAGACGCACCTATATCAGCTCTGGCTCTTGAACAATGGAGATCAGATGCAAATGTAAACTTACCGGTGAAAAGAGAGATTTTTGTTCAAATAATCCAATTTTTTGGAAATGTAATACTGACGAACCATGTTTTTCAGTTACGACTTACGGAGTCTGCAATAGTACAATAACTGCTAAATAACCGAATAATCACTTGTAAACAAACAATTTCACGATCTTCTGCTTTGGCAGCTGTGCGATGATTTGTTGTGATGAAATCAATGATTACACACACGGATACGTTTTGGGAATAGATCATATCATATATTTTTCGAGTAGTTCTCAAAAATAAAGCATATTTTGACAATAGCGCATGGTCGTAGGTAGAGTATAGTTGTCCATATCGTTGTTGCTTTTGCAATGTTAGCTTCAGTATTTAATGTAAATAGATGGGTCTATTATTTTTCTACGTCATTGATAGTAACTGATGGTGGCTGTATGAACAACATGTTGAAATCGGTGCTTCCAAAATTATTTTAGAAATAAATTAATTATTATATACGCAAATGTAAGTAAAATGAGTGCATTTGTTTTTTAAGTGTTTTATATTGACAGCAAACCAGCAATACAAATATCAATTGAAAATATTGTCTACAATTTCTTAATAAACTATATGAAATATTTATTCACATGATTTCTAAAGTGAATATTATTATTTTCAAAAAAATACAGCTGTTTCTATGCTTCGGTTTAAAAATTCATTTAGATACACACCTACGTATTGGATTTGAGTAACGACTCGTTCTCCACAAT
Organism: Galeruca laticollis; assembly: GCA_963921935.1. Classification (NCBI taxonomy): domain Eukaryota; kingdom Metazoa; phylum Arthropoda; class Insecta; order Coleoptera; family Chrysomelidae; genus Galeruca; species Galeruca laticollis. The sequence continues at coordinate 78,811,127 of OY998183.1, forward strand.
TATAGAGTTACCTTTGAAAAGAACACAATAGAGCAAAAAGCGCTCCACAAACACTCGTAGGGTTATTTTAGCACCAATTATGGTCAGGAATTACTGTAATCGAATGTTTATCGAGGAAAACTTTAGAGATTCTCGGCGAGACAGATAAACGTGAGAAGAATCTATTATGGCTGGTACATTGCGGATGTTGTTAAAATGTATTTATTTTAAAAAGAAGATTTTATGTCTAGTAAGGATTTTGTAAATAGGTATTTGTTGAATTACTTGTCTTTCTATATGTACTTTGGAGATTGAGGAATTTTTAATGCCACATTTTATTGTTGTTCAAGTTGCACTTATCCAAAACAAAGGAATCTTGTAAAATAGTGCCTACAGAAGCATAAATTCATATATACGGTAGAGCAATAGGAAGTATCTGATAATTATAAATTGATAAATAAGATCTAGTGATTTTTTTTTGGTTTTTCTAAATTTAAATTTCAGTTGGATTTGCTTAACTATTTGAACATTTTTATATTTCTCAAAAACTATCTAGTATTACATACTCAATGACATAGAAACTCGAATACCCAGTAAATATTATTTTATTTCAAAAATATTCCACGTACATGTTTATCATGAAACTCTTAATACAAGATTATAATTTGAACGCTATCAGTTGAACATTCCCGTTTTTATTTAATAATGTTTTTTCTGTAAGTACTGGAAGCTCGTTCCGATATCAGAATACAGAATTTATTCGAGTACGATGGTTTTAAACGTTGTCTCACAAGAATTCACAAGTGTTTATCATGCCTTGATTGCGAAAGAATGCAAACTGTCGGCAGGTAACTGAGTTCGAGATAGGACGAATTTTGGTCTTCGGGAAGCTGGGCTGTCGTTCCGAGAAATTGCTGGTAGATAAAGTGGAGTATAGACACAGTTGTCAGATATGATCAAACGGGGCACCAAGAAGGCAGAACACGAAGAGCCAGAGGAACAGGATGAGTGAGCAGACAACATAGGGCCGAGAAGGTCATCGCATACGGTTATTAGCTGTAAGAGATTGTTTCTCATCGATAAGGGCAACATCAACTCAGAGGTTTACAGAGCATGGAAGTGTTTATAGTCGGATAGGAAGCTTTGGACTTTTTTCATCCCGATTTCAGTTCGTATTACCTTTAATTCTGAAACATCAAAATAATCAACTTCAGTGGTGCCAAGAACGACTATTATGGAATCAGGAATAGAACATTATCGTTTTCAGTGATGAATACCGGTTCTACCTAGATATGCATGATGGTCGAGCGAGTGTGAGAAAGAAACTAGGGGTACGTCGTAATCCTCAATTTTTGTTATATAGATCGCACTGTTGGAGTTATGATATGGGGTGCCATTGATTATGGCTCAATGTTACATTCAGTCTTTATCAGAGGCAATATGAATGCACTGCGATACATTCAAGAAATATCCCAACTAACATTTCAAGTAATTGTTACGTAACATACCATAAAAATTACCTTTAACGTTACTGTTACCGTTTGCGCGACGCGTGGGGAATAACAATTATGTAACCTTGACGTTATTGTTTCTTATACTATTAGCACATCGCTACTAAACAAATACGTAACGATGTAGTAACAAATGCGTCGCAAAAAGTGTAACCAACGTTGACATCGTGAAGGTTGTCTTTCGAAGTAACTTTTTCACCTTCACTATTGTTAGATATATTTTAATGTTTTTATTATTTATTTGAAACAGTTTATCCTGACGGGTGGGATAAATTCATACACACGGTAGGTTCACTTACTTAATTTATTTATTCACTACACTATTCACTAATTTATATTATCTACACAGTATATTCACGTACATTAATTTATACAAACACTTCACTACTTAGACTATTTACTTGTTAGTTGTTCATATCAGAAGATCACTTTATAAACTGACTTCTCCCGCTGGTCGGTCCTTTATATATGAGTGCCGTTTTTACTAGATAATTCTGGATAGCGGCTCACATAAAAATAATCGGCTCTCTGGAATTTTCTAGATAGGATGGGTCACAAAAACTATGTCTAGATAAGATAGTCACAAAAAATCGTAAATAGTCCCTGCGCATCCGCCATCATTTTAACTTTCATACATGGCTTAGACAGAATCGGATTCAGGGAATACACCAGTGAGCTGTTTCGTAACATTACTCCCTCCTTAAATGGAAGTTACTCTTGGACTTTTGTGTAGCCGAGAAGACATGTTTGAATCGGCAACTGGCCCCATTTCTACACTTTCCGATCTTATGGAACTAACAGGGCACCGTCTTCATCGGATACTCATAACGGGGGTTGTAGCTGCATATTCATATCTTGACACCGGTATCTTGGAAGATCACCTCTACCATGTTCCTGATGACTCGCCAGTCCAACTGGTTACTTGGTATCTTAGGTATAGCCAGTTTCTTCACGCTGGATTCCAACACATGGTCGCGGAGGTTTCGAAGTGCTTCCCACACATCACGATAGGTAGATCGATCTTGCAATTCATTTTTAGTTACCAGGTAGAGGACGTACCGCGAATTGTGCTTCAGTCTCAGTGTCTTGCCAGGGGCTGGAATCTTGTCTTCAAGTTTTTCTAATTGCTCGAACTTCTTTCGAAAGACGGTTGCCAACCCTCTTGCGTTCTTGATACGGGCGGAGATGTTGTATGCCAGTGAATAATCTTCCAGGAGAATGAATACATTTTGTTGTTGTTCTGAAGTGACTCCATATCTAGCTTTCGCAGTACCTCCATACGCGGCCATAAATTCGTGGAAGGTAGGGTTAGACACATCTCGAATATGGTTTACTCCTTTCTCTAGGTCATGGTGTCCTTCGAATATCGCGCTAGTTGATTTTGGTGAACTACTTTTGGTTTTCCGTTGAGGATATTGCTTATGCGATATATAACATCATTGATCCTTTTCTTGATTGAGTATGGACTTCCCAGGATATTTATAATTTAGGAAAAAATGCTTTCCTCCTCGTCGGGTAACCATACTTTGTTCCCTTCTTTAAAAACGCCTACTGTAGCCTGCGTGTCGTACCGAATTTTCATTCTGTCGCTGGCAACTTAAAGATTTGTTCGAACTAATTCATGAATTTCATCCAGCCTCCTTCTCAATTGGATCACGTAGTCTTCTCCTGCTAGATCTTCTCCCGGTCGACAGCCAAATTCCAGATCACAAGGAAGCCTCATTTCACGTCCAAACAGGATTATCGCAGGTGTTTCACCCGTGGACTCATTCACGGCAGATTGGTAAGCCAATGCAAATAGGGAAAGATACTGGTCCCGATCTCTCTGATGGCTGGAAACTACTCCGGAGAGGTATTTCCAAAGGTCCTGTTCATTCTCTCGACCATTCCCTCTGACTGTGGATGTAATGCTGCTGTCCTGGTCTTCTCCATTCTCAGCTTGTCGCAAATCTCCTGGAATAGATGGCTTTCGAAATTCCTTCCCTGGTCACCGTGGACTTCTAAGGGCACTCCATATCGGATGATAAATTCTTTCACCAATACATCCGCGACAGTTGTGGCTCCTTGATTCGGGACTTTGTGAAATAATCCATTATAACCGGGATGTATTTACCACCATTTTCTGTCGTCGGAAATTATCCAGCGATGTCAAAAGCAAACCTTTCGAAAGGGCTTCCAACATTAATCTGTTTTATATATGCCTTTCTCTTGCGATGTGGTCCATTACTCGTAGCACAAGTCGTACATTTCTTACACCAGTCCTTCACATCGTCGGAGCTGCTCATCCAATAAAACCTTTCACGGACTCGCTGAAGGGTTTTCTTCACTCCCATATGGCCTCCCGATGGCCTGTCGTGTAACTTCTTCAGTACCGCAGCTACTCTCGTTTTAGGGATAACTAGCTCTCTCCTCATCTCGGAACCATCATCGTTTTCTAGGACTCTCCCCAACAGCCCTTCTTCCAGGTCAAGGGAGTCCCACTGAGCCCAATATGCCTTGAGTGTCGGTGAAAATCTTGACACTTCTTGTCATGTAGGTCGCCGAATCTCCTTTAGGTGAGGATCATTCTCCTGATCTTTTCTAATCCTAGTGGGTGATCATTCTTCGTTGACTACAGTAGTCCTTGAAACTACAGCTTCCCTAAATTCCGCCTTGTGGCGGTGGGAGCAGTCTGTTGGGCACGGCCGTCTGGATATGGAGTCGGATTTTCGGTGATTAAAATCAGCTCGATGTTCACCCCTGTTTGATTTGTCATGTGACGAGTTCTTGGGTTGCAGGAGTCTTGGGACGCTTATACGGACTGCGTACGTGCTATAGTTCTCCACACTTCCGGTATTTGATCTTATTCGCCTCATTGTCGACCATATCTTTCAACAAAATGACGATCTGGTCAAGTCTGTCATCATCAACTTCTTCCTGCATGGTCCTACTTTTGTATCCCGAAGCCATTGTGGCTGCTTCATATTCAAGAGCAGCAGTCAATGCATTGACCAATGTTTTGCTATGGGCTTATCGAAGCGTCCTCTGTATATCGGTGTCACGTAAGCCATCAATAAAGGCCTGGATGCCCAGACATTCCATCATGTTCTCTGGTGTTGATGGATAAGCGAATCAAACTAGTCGGACAATATCCATTTCATACTCTTGAAGGGATTCATCACGTTTCTGCCTTCTGTTCTCCAGCTGGGATTGGTACAAATGTTCCAAATGTTCGTGACCGTATCGCATGTCCAACCTCATTTTCAGCTGCTCAAAGTCATCCGTTTCTTCCAGAGGTATGGTCTGAAATACGTCTAAGGCATCTCCCCGAAGCGCGACAGTTAAGTTCACCGCTTTCCTCCTATCGGACCAATTATTCACTCTAGCAGCTGCTTCAAACTGTTTTATGTAATTGGTCCACATTTTTCCATCGATTGCTGGGGCCTTGACTCGGGTAAAACTGCCAATGTCTTCCAACTCAGGTAGTATTTCTGGCTTGCAAGGTTTCGTTTGCTCGGTCTTCTTATCTTCCTCTGGCGTGCCTCGCGTTCTTCAATCAGCAATATTTCCCTCTATCTTCTTGATTTTCTCGTCTATCGTTGTCATCTTATATTCAATGTCTAATTTCAATTACTCGTTCATCGCTGTCATCTTATCCTCATTATTCGATTTTAGAGACGAAATTTTATTTTCGACGTCAGCAGCAATGTCATTTTTCATTAATAAGATATCGGCAGAAAGTTTATACATGTTAGCAGAAATATCGTTCTCAATATCAGAAAAATCGTTCTTTATAGCAGAAATATCGTTTTTCACATTAGTGGAAATCTTTTCTTCCATGGCAGAAATCTTTTCGTCCATGTTAGCAGAAATTGATGAGAGTAAGGTGGAAGCCTCGTCATTGCATAAAAATGTTTCTGAATCCAAGCCGTCACTTACCAGTGCCACTTTGAGTCTTTCTACTAACTCACTCCTCCTACCGGACGTTCCAACTCGCGATTTTCCAATTCTGCTTTTAGCTCTGTAACTTTCAAGTCACTAAGTCTCTTGGCCATGTTTACGTCTTATTTATTTAGTGTTTTTAAATTAAACTCACGGTCTCTAGTTAATTCCACAATATAATACAAGTTATTGAAATTTCCAAAAAATTGACAATTGTTTCGATAAATCAATATCATCGTCAGAATGACAGAAGTTACATTTCATTTTATGCCTACCTGATGTTTAGTAGTTATTTTTGGCTAGACCAAGAAGTAACCTAACTTGTGTGTGGCTTAATATATGTTTATAAAAAAAGAAGATGTGATATTACAAATATTGAACTTAGATATTATTAGCCCTATGGTGATATCCTGGATATCATTTTTCCAATCAAGATCAGTATCACTGTGCAATGATATAGAAAACCAGGAAAACTATATCTGCTGACCTTTACAATTTTCACTTAAGAAGACAGTTTATTAGTGGAGAATTCCCTAGATTAAACTGTTCATTGACAACTTCATAATGTGGGTTTCTTAAATGTCTTCTAATTTCCAGTTCTTCAAGGAAATCCAGTTCTTGTTTCTTTTCACAAATATGCAGCACTTCTAGTTCTGTGTTAGGTGTCAATGAATGATTGGTGTCAAGTAGATGTTTTGCGTAGTGGGATTTATTTGGTTGTTTTAATCTGTATGCTCGTAAGTGCTCACTGTATCGTATTTCAAAATTCCTAAGGGTCTGACCCAAATAGACAGCATTACATTCTGGACATTTGAGGTTATATATACCTGACTTCTTTAATAGTGGTATTTTTGTTTTTACATTTAACAATTTTGTACTAACGTAACTGGAAATTAGAAGACATTTAAGAAACCCACAATATGAAGTTGTCAATGAACAGTTAAATCTAGGGAATTCTCCACTAATAAACTGTCTTCTTAAGTGATAATTGTAAAGATCAGCAGATATAGTTTTCCTGTTTTTCTATATCATTGCACAGTTATACTGATCCTAATTGGAAAAATGATATCCAGGATATCACCATAGGGCTAATAATATCTAAGTTCAATATTTGTAATATCACATCTTCTTCTTTTTTTATAAACATATATTAAGCCAATCACAAGTTAGGTTACTTCTTGGTCTAGCCAAAAACAACTACTAAACATCAGGTAGGCATAAAATGAAATGTAACTTCTGTCCTTCTGACGATGATATTGATTTATCGAAACAATTGTCAATTTTTTAGAATTTTCAATAACTTGTATTATATTGTGGAATTAACTAGAGACCGTGAGTTTCATTTAAAAACACTAATATGAGCATATTCCACGAAGTAAGGGTCGAGACAGTCAATTTCTTATTTATTTATATTACCCCACACCTGATACCATTGTAATGTTTTTCTTATTTATTTTAAACAGTTCATCCTGACGGGTGGGATATCCGGACATCCGCCATAATTTTAACTTTCATACATGTCTTAGACAGAGTCGGATTTAGGTACTACACCAGTGTGCTGTTTCGTAACAATATTATGTTTCTCCTTTGTCCAACGACAAGTTAGTATTTTTAGAGACTATATATTTTGATAAGTTATAGTAATTAAGTATAATTGAGTAGGTAATTATGAAACTTTCAAACGCGTTCCCCAAACGCCAAATTTATTAATGAGTTCCACTTTATTGTCAAATGTGAACATAAAATTCATGAACTATTCGCAAACTGCATATAAGTAAAAAAAAATATAAATTTGATTTTCTTCAGCGGTTGAGACCAATCCGAACTGTAATATACTAAGTACCAATGGCGCTTAAGACTAAAAGGTTTTTATTCTTAATGCTTCTTGGTAATTTATCGAAACAATTTTTTTATTATTAAATTAACTTTGTTGATTTGAATAATTTCAATTAATAAATATATCTACCTAAACCTTTTCTACTCCACAGTCAAATATACTTCAAAAACCGACGTTCAAATGTTTGTTACTACAAAGTTAGTGAGATCAACTATAAACAGTGCCCTAAAAGTTACTATTTCTCTGGAAACTACAGTAACTAGTTTTCCGGGAGCAAACTTTTACAAAAGTTGTTTTCATGTTTGTGTAAAAATAAACACAATAGCCTTGGAAATTGATGAAACCATAGGAATATAATTATTCAGACCGGTATGAATAGGGAAATTGACAAATTTTTGGATTTGCTTTTATTTTAAAGATATATAGGTATATAATCACGAAAATAAAAATTTGATAAAAAAATATGACAAATTTTAATAAAAAATTCCCGCTAAAACTGTCCATACCGTTTCGTGACGTTATCAAACTATAAACGAATATCGAGTTCTGTCAAAGTTAACTGTTAATGACTAATGACAGAGTTCTCACGAATAAATTAAATAAAAGCCGTAAAAATTAATACTTTGTCTCACAAATGCTGTGCATTGCCGATGCGTAAAAGTACGTCAATCAGAACACCAAAAAAACTTTAAAAATGCTCAAATAAGGAGAAGGACTCGCTAGACAAGATCCAGCTTCAATGACAACAAATAACAGTTATTTTTTTGCAGATCACTTCAATGTAAGTTGTAACCTCTGAAAAACTACAAATAAATTTAAAATAATTCTAGATATTTTTGATTAAGTGGCAAAAACAAAAAGTCAACTACTCATTAGTAGTTCTATTACAGAGGTAATATAGATGATAATTAGTTCTAAATATGAAAACAGAGTAAGGTGTCTCTCTCATTTGTAATGAAGTATATCGGTACTTACAAAGAAATTTTCACGTTCACTCTGCTGCACAAAAATCCATGTTTCTAGCAAAGAAGCTCGCACCATCATAGAATCAATCTCCGGTAAGTTACAACAATATTTCTTCTGATGGGTCTCCATTGTGCTCAAATCGCAAAATATTATCGTTGTTCTAAAAAATTATCAAGAAAAATAGTTCATACTTTCAATATTGTTATGAAAAATAAGTAACCTTGTTCGGGCAGTGACGTCATCGCGCTCTGATTGGTGTTCGCAGTTACGTGATAATGGTTAATAACTAATTCAATTTAAATTAATTTTATTAAATTTAAAACGATTAATTAGGTTCTCAAAATGTTATTTAAGGTTTCTAAAAACTGTTTTAATGTGTAAAACATAACTCCACATGAACTTGTAACAACTGTCAACATCCCTATTGTTATATCAACAATATGAGATGCTATATGTGTTAAATTCTGTTCATTCGGATTTTTTAAATGTTGCCAAAAGTTGAAGAAGCTTGTGTATTTCATGTCACCATTCCATAAAGGACCAGATGATTTGAAAATATCAACTATGGTGTAGTATATGTTTTCAAAATATTCTAGAAATCTGATCAGTTTCAGTAAATTCCCTCTCAGTCACCTCTTCAACATTTCTTTATTCAGTTCTTAACAATTACTTCAATTTAATATTCTCTGGATCAAATGGGTATAAACTGCAGGTTTTGAATCCATTTTCAATACTTTTTGGTAAACTTTCCAGGTCCTCCAACGCAGGTATGAGAAGTTGAGCCGAGTTGAACTTTACCAAACTTTTCATGTTTACGGTCAATTCTCCAGTTTTAAGTTTTCCAAATAGCTGTCAGTGAGTGCAGCACAGCGATATCTAATGGTTAGAGTATATATGTTGAATTAGGAAACAAACTAATTAAAATAATAAGATTCTCATTACAAAATTTGCACAACTGCAGCGTGAAAAGTTCTGAGGTGAACACTGTAATAATTATGTAATTATTCTTAAATTTTACGTGGAAATAACCAATAATTTTCATTCGGGAACTTATATTTCTCCTGAAATGATTTTCGAATTCCATTAAATGACTCCAGATTATTTTTCTGCCGCGCCTGCCACTGAAACCAATAACTAATTAATATGTGAATTAGTTGGAGGTAGCACTAATAACCAATTAGCTTCCGGAAAACAATTACAAGCGTCGTATGTGCGCTTGTTATCCGATTAAGAAGATGATATTCTCATCATTAAGCTATCTACAGTTATAAAACGTATTAGGAAATTGCGGTTCCATCAAATTCCTATTACGCATCTGACAAATCAAAAATCAAGAGTGTGTGTTGTTTTCCTGGATTGGTATTACATTTGGCGTTGAAATTAATCTGATAGTAGAGATTACCGAGTGTATGTTTTATATCAGGTTTTGGCGGTATCTTCAAATTTACTGTATTTTAATTATTTCATTTCAAAATAACCATTTATAGTCCATCATTTGACATTTCATTTAATTTAACTCTATTAACTCAATAATGATTAGAAGTTGAGTTAAATTAAATGAAATATCAAATGATGGTCCATAAATGCCTAAAATGGAAAAAAATAAAACAATAATCATAAAATCACTTTATTTATTCTGGTATAAAAATACACAACAAATAATTTCTTTGACAAAGTACTTTTCTTAACAAACAGAAAGACAATAAATAAACTATAGTGTAAAAACAATGCAATAATTAAAAAATTATTTGAGTAACGTACATTCTTGATTGGAGTATCATTAAATTTTTAAATGATTTTAAATCAAGATAAAAGTAGAAAATTATTTATGATAAGTTCATATTTATTTTTTATACTCCTATAAACACACAGAGCTGGACAAACTATTGGAGTATAACTGCTAACTACTCAATCAAAAAAAGTGTTAGTTAACTACTATTTTTGGCAACTTTCTGTGAGAAAAAATATTGAGATTGTCGACACCACGTTTCTTCATGGGCCTTAAAAATCCCACCGTCTTGTGGAAATCCTTTCTCGTTTCTGGATGAGCTTCTACAATTAACAACAGTTATATAAGTAAACGCACAAAAGAACAACCGTGAATGAGTAAACACACAAATATGCTTGAAAATTTATATCAACGAAATAAAACAAAATGTGCTTTCTATTGAAACAATAAGCAAATGTTTGAATGTTCAAATCTGGGAGTTTTTTATTTTTTATTATTTCCGAATTATTTCTTGATTTATATTCATTTTTATTTTTGGTATTGTATATTTTGGTTACCACTAGACCAAATACTAAGGCGAAATGGCGCAACAAAAGTTAATACTGACATTCCCATAAATTGCCATACCATGGGCTATACAGTATTAGGAAAATTATGAGGGCACATATGTTTTATCATCAATGTGTTAGAAAGAGACAAAATACATATAAATTCAGTGTATTACTTCTCTTCGCTAACAGGGTATCATAAAGTGAGAAACGAAATAACTGTGTAATGGTATGTCTGCAGGTACCGCCTTCGAGAAGCGTACAGTAGCTCTTATGTCTGGCTTTTACTTACAGTTTTTGATAAACCAATTATAAATGCATCCAGGCTATTACTAGTCACTTTACCACATCAAAATGTTGTATAAACAACTCATTATATTAAAGATCGCAATGAAAGAAGTTAATGTTAGAAATACAGATGTGTAATGTGAACAGTTTAGTTTATTAATTGAGGAATAATCAGATTGTACTATACTGATAGCTTAATGCAATGAACAATAAAAAAATCAACATTACTTTCGTTTATACCTTCATGATTAATTTACAAAGAAATGATTCAGTAGTAATAAACTAATTCACTATATCAGTTCGGGTAGTACACGCTAATATGATTTGAACAATAAATTAAAACCTACCTAATATGTATTTGAAATAAGTACCACTAAAAAATCACTAGAAGATAGCTAAATAAATTACATTCGTCGATATTGAGGGTACAATTGATGAATATAAGCATAATAATTTTCATTAACATCATAAGGAATAATCTATGGAAACAATACAGAGCCCAAAAGCGACAATATGTTGTAATAAAACAAGCGTCTTCAATGTATCACCATTTTCTTTAACAGGATATCATAAAATGCTTCTGATTTTGAGAATATCTCAATGTAAACCGCCTCTATTTCCTACGCTCTTGATAAAACGATTTCGCTTAGAGCTCTAATTCTTCTCCTTTTATCTGTCCCCTCTCTTCATTCTCAATCCACGCGTGCCCTTAAAAATTTCCTTCTTATTTGCGAGAGAAATCAGTTACATTTAAATTCAACGTAAAACGCTAACCTCTCACGGCCAAAGGGAACTTATAAGGGACACATGGCGTTACCAGTGTGTTAGAGAAGGACAATCATGAGACAGAGAATTAAAAGCCATCGTAGATTATTATACCAGACGAATACGAACCACGCGTGCGCCTCTTGAAGATGTTTAAATGTACAATCTGGGTAGCTCAGAACTGAGTTTATTTGATTTAAGCTCATTGAAGAATTAAGAAGTTTTATTTTTCAATTTATTACATATCATAATATTACTATTATTTAAAAATTCTAGGCACATTCATTAGAATTCGATTTTATTTTCATTTTAGTTTTTTTTAATTTGTACTGTGTGTGTGTTTACACAGAGAATTCGTTCTCATTTGCATACAAACGATAAAGATACCAAATTTTTTTCAAACACATTCGAAACACAGCAGATGTTTCGAGACCAATTTCACGTTGCCAAATCCGGAAAAAAGTAAAGGTTTTAACCGCTTTCAAACTGAAAACTAGAACAATTTCCAGCATTACAATAAGATATTCAACGAATAGATGGAATTAATTATATCTTGATCTGTTACAACCTCTTGAATGATCATAATTAAAATCTTCTTATAACTTGTTCTCGTGTTAGAACAATGCATTTTACAATTAATATAAATATACAATGAAAATTGGCAATACTGTTAGAAGCTACAAAGAGTAAGAGGCCGACGTTGTGGGTTTTTCACTTATGAGATCCTGTTAACGAAAAATGAGAATTGAGATATTTGGAAACACATATTATTATTATTACAAATTTTATTTCGCATGTTATGTTATTTATTCCAATAATAACCGAATTAATATAGTGAATTAGATTATTACTACTGAATTATTTCTTTATAAATTAATCATGAAGGGACAAACGAAAGTAATGTTGATTTTTTTATTGTTTATTGCATTGAGCTATCAGTTTAGTACAATCTTATTATTTCTCAATTAATAAACTAAACTGTCCACATTACACGTCTGTATTTGCACGTCTCTCGAAAGCGGTGCCTACCAGACATACCTTTACACGTGGTGGGAGTATATTTCTACCGTTTTCCACTTCATGATATCCTGTTAGCGAAAAATAATGATACACTGAATTTATATGTATTTTGTCTCCTTCTAACACATTGATGATAAAACATATGTGCCCTCACAATTTTCCTAACACTGTAAATGAGAATCGTTTCAGTAAACTCAAAATATAAGTACTCAGTGGAGAAAATAGTGATTTTGTTAATTGTAAAGTATTCATTTTGACTTTGTAAATGCCTTTAATTAAATGTATTGGAATAAACTTTGGCATTAAATAAAATGATCAATTTTTACTACGTTCTCATCAATTAAAATAAATGAAAAAAAAATATAATAAACAAGATTGTCAATTTTACATATATAAGATTATGAACATTTACATATTTATCAATTTATTTCTTAAAACTATCTACCTACGTTTGAAAAATGAAAGGCCGATTAATGGTTTTTTCGCTCTCAAACACTCGTGGTGAAGGAAGCAATACCTTCCATCTCATAGCTGGTAGAGGGAATAGCTACCACGTGTGGTGAAGGTGGAAATGGCTCATCACCTTTACTGGTGGAGGGAATAGCTATAACATATAATAAAACCCAGATTATTATTTTTTCAATGGGTACATTTTAAAATTTTCAAAATTATAGCATGCTATATTGAATACAATAAAACTCACCATCACTTTCTGTTAATTTACTCTCATTTTTAACTGGAGAATAATATGTATGGCTGGAAGGCATATCTAGAAAAAAATGTATGTTATTAAACTCTTTTTTTTTCAACTGCAGATAATAAATACCTTTAATTCTTTTAGGGCTCGTCTCCTTCTACTTTGACGGGAAACATAAACGTGTCAGTAATATCCCCCTTCATTGAATAATCTAAAATATTTGAATATTTAATAACATTTAATAAATTTATATAAAAAAAATTACCCACCCGGCAAAAACAGGGACGGCAAAGCAAGCTTTCTAAATAACATGCCTTCGTCTTTTTTTATGAGAAACACTGTTTTTGAAAATGAAGGAGACATACACTCCATTCTTTCCTTGTCGTCAAATTGGATGATTTATTCCCACTGCGTTCCAGTTTTATTAATTTTATATCTTCCTCAACACTTGAACTAAGAAACGACGACAGATACAGAAAATTACACGGATTTTTTAAGACCACTAAAGACGTACGCTACTGATACAAACCCAATATTCATAACGGCAACCATTCAACTAATTGTCTTCTACTCACCACCAAAATTTGTAGTTCATAAATCGTCAATTAGGGTGTATACAGGGACGTTAAAAAGCAGAAAAACAATTTTTTAACGACGTACATCTTAGACACCGGTGAAGTTACAATACTCAAAATTCACCTATAGGTGTTCCAAGGGACACTCGTTATAGTGCAGTTACTAAAAGTCCAATAAAAATATTGCTAAAAAGAGTTATTTAAGAAATGGACGTTTAGGAACCTCCTAAAAATGTAGGCTACTAGCATATGATATTAAATGTTAATAAGTAAAAATAGTTCCTTTGCCGACCTTTTTAAACCACCAAAATTGGAAATTCATCAAATGTTTATCAAAAGCTATAACTGGGACACACTGTATAATTTATATTCCAAAAGTGTTTGACGGTAAGTAGTATTTGGAACATATCGAATAGTTATTTCTTCATTATGTAAACATGAGTTGTAATTGTGTGAACTATCCTTAATTGAGTTTTCTTTTGTTAGGAAAGGGCACTGTAGTTCCAAGAAACTCAATTATCTCATAAAATTGGTTGGGTGTCGTATTCCAACTAGTGTACCACAATTTGAATGTAATATGTTTTTCCATGAATTTTCTTTGATCGTGTCCTTTTGTTATTGCAAGATTTCCATCCTTAGTAGCATTTATCACGAGCTTCATTTTTATACTTAGGGAATCGTAAATGATAATTAAGTGTAATAGGAAAGTACTTTTATATAATTGTATGGCTTCAAAAATAATTAACAGCTACTAAGGCGCGGTGCTCACTGGAGAAACTTGATCATGAAACAAATTTCTAATGTATTTCATAACAACAGTTGCATGAGAACATGTGGACTGAAGAAACGGCTTTCTACCAGTTTCGTGAGGGATTCCCATGACGATGTGGTTATTTTGTCATGGTGATTAAGGGAGAAGAAAAAACAAAAGTACAGGATTCACCCGCTGATCAGAAATCGGCAACACGATTATCTCGTTGTCGCTCAGAAGCTCAGTGGGTATCCTGTGAAATTTAAGGACTTTTTAGAACGTCGAAGCTTTTTTTGATCGTTTGGTGGCATTAGTTGATCCACCAATAACTTGAGATTAGCTTGAAGCACAGAGGAAGCACTGACAATTATACTGTGGTAACTGAAAACAGTTTTTTCTACTTTGCGCGATTCTAATGGTTATTTTATGAAACCCCGTTAAGTGTCAAAAGAGAACACTTTTCGAAGCGCAATATTTTATTCATCAAGGTTGGTAACACTAACAATGAAACATCAACGTTTGTCGTCTAAAAAATCCAACACACAAATAACATAACCAAACTTTAATCGGAGGAACGCTTTAAACGTAACATAGTGTATTCATTGAACCATAAATACTACAACAAGCAGTTCGCGTGTGGTACATTTTTCATAATTTTCCAATAATTTTCGGGCCGGTAGACGATTAAACAAAGTAAAAAGCACAAACTTATTGCAAAATGATACAATTATTCAATTTTCAAAAGTTTCAAGGCGACGCTAATGTCAGCATTACCAACCACTACGTCATGAATAAAAAATTCCTTAAATCAATTTAAATATTATATTTTTCAAATGTTGTTACTTTTTGAACACAAAAAACGCAAAGTAGGAAAAAAAGTATGAAAACATGTTTCATAAGGCCTTTCATCTTACTTGTCCTTTAGAAAACGAGCCTTCGGTTCGATTTCTAAACTTAGAGGCGTTCGATGAAATGATGCCTTATGAAACTTGTTCTTCAATGTGACATCAATTTTTTGTGCCGAAACAATATGAAACAGAAAAATGTTGGGAGGGTAGGGAAGGAGATTTTTATTTTCAGACGTTTAGGAAGTTTTTGGCATAATTTAGAAAGGTTTGGAGCTACGGAGAAGAAACATAAGCATTTCATTGTAAGAAAGTGTTGCAATTCCAGATATAGTTCACTACTTTATGTTGCATTGAATTGTTTACAGATGGGACTTACAGTCGGCAGCGGTTGGTTAGACCTTGGTTTGTTTTATGTACTACTAATATGATGATGGTCATATATACTGTACTGATAAAATGTTATAAATATAAACAGTATAAATCGCGAATAGCCGATTTTCCACCCTTTTGGTCTCTGATTCCCAAGCACATTGAACTTTATCCCTGTTGTTGTACTTATAATTATGCGAATCTGAAGCTACGGGAAACCGTCTCTTCGATTTCCGCAAAATCGATTAAACTGCAGTTTCATGAAAAGCAGTCTGCTCTGCACTGCTTAAGAGGGGCCGTTTTAGGAACCTGAAAACAGTTGGCACCCGTGATTTGCAACAAAATTTAGGTCATTTTGTACACAACAAATCTAAAGAACGCAGTGAGATTAAGTGTTGAAATTTTAACACAATATAACTTGGACCTTTGTCTTGGGGATCAGGTATTTTGGTTAAGTTTTATATTGTTATAAAAAAGATATAAGCCATTAAATGATGTGTGTGATTTTGACAGTTTTGACATTTTGTGGTCACCATTTTGGACACCAAAACCTGATCCCCAAAAGGAAGCCTAGAGAATTCGATTCTGAAAATATGAAATCTCAAATCATTGTATTTTTTGAGATTTGTTGCACCCAAATTTTTGCAAACGAACATCTTTTTTTTTAGTTCAACCGTTCCACTGTCTTGATGCATGGCACTGTATAGAACTTCAATGACAGAAGACGACGGTTAATTCATAGACAAATAATATTATAACTTTCTCTATGGGTCAAATACTATTGTTATATGTTTTGTGTTCATAAAAATATCCCAAATTTATATTTTAGTGTGTATTGTATTTGTAAGTTATTATAATTAAGTAATCTTCATGCTAAATAAGTAAATTTGTGCTTCGTAAATGCTGTTTATATTTACTCCACAAGATTGTGTTTAGTGTAGTCTTGACACAAAATAATCCACAAATATTTTTAGCTGTTGCTAGTGATTCCAAAAGTGCATCATATTTATTGATCCCCATATCAGGGACTTTTGGTTCCTTCAAGAACCTGTACACAGCCACAGCCTTCTGAGTTAGTGAAAAAAACTTCATTGGTAATAGTATTAATTGCTTTCTACTAATTTAACAAAAGACATTTCGTATTCTATTCAAAAAGTAACACAATATGTAATCTTTTATTTTCGAAATGCAGGAATAAAAATGTTATATATTTCTTATCTTCAAATTTGCCAGGGTATGTATTGAAATGTTATACTTTTTGCATTTTCCTCCAGTTTGTAATAAACGGACATGCCTGTTTTTCCATTGCCTCTTCTCAATTATTCAAGTAAATTATAGAAAAAGTGTTTTCTTTGATTGAAAACAAAATCAAATCAATTATGCAATATGTTTGTTTAATTGTAGTATTACAAATTTGAAGAAGTAAGTAGGTAGTTTTTATATTTATCATAATACAGACTGTCTGCTTTTCCACTGACCCCTCTTAATAATTCAAATGAATAGTAGCAAAGAAATGCCAATTAATCAGGTATACTATAAAAATGTTTATTATAGCAATAAACAGACATGTCCGCTTCTTCATTGACCCTTATTAATTATTCAAAAAAATTAAAGGAAAAGGTTGGTGTATATTTTTATTGGAAAGAAACAAATAAAAAATATATTATAAAAATATCATATCTTCATATTTATTAATACATGGCAACTGAAGTTCATCTTCCATTTTTATCTACCATTTCTCCTCATAACAAAAAGAAAATAAAAAACTTATGAAAATATCCATTTTCTACGATTCTATACTCACAAAGTGGTGGTGACCCCCCCCTCCACATTATTGAAGTCTGGATCCACGTAGTTATAAAGACTGAAAAAATATACTTTAAATATTTTCTTTAAATAAATAATATTTTTACTTACAAAATTATTTTTCCCCCAATTCAGCAAGAGTATACAAGTAATCCATCCATTTGATATGAATAAGTACTGAATACATTTTCTTTATTTTTATGCATACATGGCAACTGAACTGCATCTTCTATTTTCTTAATCCTCAGACAAAAAAAAAGTTTATAAACTATCCCTTACATTAGGCTACATTTTATTTTTTACTTACTGAATAGCTATAGCCAACACTGCTAAATGGAAAGTATTTGGACCTGTGCGGGCAGTTACATCAGGTTCCGTTTTAGCGAAATTGTCCGTTCTGAAAATGAATAGAAATTTGATTTTTGTAAAGTCTTGTTAGTGTTTTTACTTACGGAATGGTATCTGGAAACTCTGTTTTATGAAATATTAATGGACCTGCAGGGCAGTTACATCGGGTTTAGTTTTAGTTACATAATCAGCGCCTACATGTCAAATAAAATTTGAAAGCAACCAACAAAAACTCTGAAACTGACAAAAATATGATTAGATTGAAGCAAAGTTGTGACACGACGTTCTGTGTTTTCAGACTGAATGGCCTATTTTCAATCATGTAAATTTGTAACTTTTCCGCAGTTTAATTTTCTTAGCATGAAACAAACAAAAATTTTTAATCATGAAAACATTTTATTATGTTAATATAAATGGTACAAATTTTGAAAGGTAGAATGTTTTTAAAGTACGTATATTTTTCTTCCCTTCTTGATTTCTAGCAATTCCCACACTTGGTATCCATATTATTAAATATCACATGTCCTTTCATGCAGGTGATAATAGTTATATTTTTCAATTATCATTATTATATATTCATCAAAATGAATTATGCAATTCTTGTCTTTTGAGAGCGGTTTTAATTTTTCTTCATTCATATACCTCAAAGGTCACTTCACTTCAATTAAGCATTTTTCGCTAACAAACCCATATTATCATTAAAACAGGGTTTCAAGAGAATGTTGAAAGATGGTTTGATGATACTAGAACAAACAATGAGTATTATTTATCTCATATTTCCACATTAATCAAATAATCCAGTAAACATAACCTCAAACATAGCTTTCAAAATTAAAAAATACGGACAGCAGGATAGTTTACATTATCATAATTATAATTTTTGATATCGGGTCGATACGATTACTGACTTTTTAACAATTTATTCCTTTCTTTGAACCGTCAAGAGTGGAAAGACAGAGAAAGAAAATATATTGAATGCGTAAAAGCCGATTCAGTACTACTATCGACATCTACCGTAAATATTTTGAACCAAATAATTACTAGATTAGCATCTAGTATTGTGTAGGTTCTTAGGTTTATATACCTGTGAGGAGGCCCCTCTTAATCTTCCCCGATTGTTGCGAGCAACTTTAGTTTCACGTTTCATGAAATCGGTTTCATGTAACAGATTTATCAGTGTGCACAGCGCCTATCTCAAAATCATCAGATTGTTTCGGCACTAATACTGTCTCATTGACTAAGATGAAACGCTTTTCAAATTTTCTTATTCAGGCAGACACATTACTAATTGGAAATAATTTAACAGTAGAATCCTGACTTCAAATTGTGAAGATTCAATCCAAAACACCCAAATTTAATGTAACTACTTACTGAGTTACAGTGTGTTTTGTTCAAAAAGTTTAATAAAGGATAGTGATTGATATCTATTTGGTCGTTAAGAAGGATACCTGAACATTTGTTTTTGTTTATCTCAAGAGATTCTAAAAGACTTAAAGTAAAGAATTTACGTTCTTCATGTAAAATTTCAAAGTTTTGGTCGAAAATGTGTTGGTTTTCTAATAAATGATCTGAGTAGTTACAATGTAATTTTTTGTTATAGCTACTACGTTTGTTTTCCGAAATTCTAGTTTTAAAATTCCTAAAAGTTCTACCGATATAAATTTTATCACAGTTGTCATTATTACATTTTAATTTCTAAACTCCTGATTTGTTTAATATTGAAGATTTAGATTTGTTATTTTTAATGAGATTGGATAAATTGTAATCAGTTTTAAACCAAAACTTCATGTCTAAAGTTTCTAAACATGATTTCATTTTTGAGGATGGTGTTCCAAAGTATGTTTAGCTTTTAAGTTGTTTATTATTATTTTGAGACCCGTAAAAAAGACACAACTAATAAATTTAAGAAAGTAATAAAATTAGTAGTAGATAACGCCAAATCAATAATTAACGATAAAGAAAATTATAAATTATTTTTCCCAATCCGCAACACCTTTATTCATTAGTTAAACTCCATACAGAAGGGTACCCAATCAGACCAGTTGTTTCTTATTTCACAGCACCTTCAATTAATCTTTTTTACTTTTTTATCTTAAATGTTTTTCACTGATGGAGAAGAACCTCGATTCCAGCTAGCTTAAATGAATAGTAAATGTTATTCAACGGTAGAGTAGGGATGGATTCATAAATTAAACATTTTTAAATTGAAACCATTGAAATGTTAATTTGCAAATCACACATAGGATATTTGTACGACCGAGTGGTACCCCTTGGTGTTTACAGATAAGTTTTAAATATAGATAATAATGTTTGAAGTAGAGGTTATTTAGTAATGCATAAATTGTCGTAAATGTGTTATAATTTCAGATTCAGATGCTTGTCCTTTAGATAAGAACCCTTTGTAAATGGTGAATGTAAATATAAATCGGAAAGTTCTTACTTGTATTACTGGTGGTAAGCTCAACGTCAGTTCTTGCGGTAGTTGTGATGACTTGATCTGGATCCTCCTAGGTTTCAGATCTAATGATATGAATCGCTTGACATGCATCAAATTTAAATAGTATTGGGTAACTAGTTACATCTACTATCTACTATTCTACTACAGATGAATTATGTTATGTGTAAATGATCAGCCAGCTTAGATGAAGCGATACTTAGGAAAAGCGGTGAGTGAAACAGCGAACCTCATCAAATATAGTAAGCGAGATGGAAACAGACAGAAGAAAAAGGCCTAAAAATGTATCTAATAGGTGAAATATAAGTTATAAATTTAATAAAACTGAATGGTGGATGATTTTACTTACCCAAGTTGTAGGGTGGCCTTAAAGAGGTTTTTAGATTTTGGTCCAGATACAATATAGATAATTTTGTCTACACTGACAACACCTCATTATCGGATAATAGTGAGGAATTATCTTGATGACCAATCTCCTCATCGTTGGATTGGCAGAAGGTAATCCCCTTGATTTTTATTTTTGGAGCCATATGAAATTATTAGTATATTCACAAGAAATAAACACTCGTCAGGAACTATGGCAGCAAATTGTAAATTCAGCTAATTTTATTGCCAATCAGCCCAACATATTTTTTAAGTAAGAAGATCATTCAGCATAAGAATGAATTATCTGATTGAGGTAAACGGGTGCCACATATAACATTTGTTATAAAATATTTTTACCGAATGTTTCTGACATTTTCGTGTTAATAAAATTGTAGGTACTTTTAGTTAGATTACATCTTCAGAATCGCAATTTGTTGTTAATTCATCCGTTTATACAATAGTTGTGTTCTTTATTATTATTACCTATGAAAGTTAGATTTGCATATTAAATTCAATCTACTGACACAAAACATCGACATAGTTATTGCACATCAAATTTAAAAAAAATGTTCAGCTTCATGTATAACTTAAAATATCTCGAGAAATATTGACTTTATCTTTATGAGGAAAGAGTATGTTATTTACGTGGAAAGTATTGGTGAATCGCAAAATAGTGCTTAAATTTCTATTTCGTCAGTTGCGTAGAATTTAGGTGCGATTTACCAGCCCATGTCGTACGCCTCTGGTAGTAGCCAGAAACGTTTGTTTAACATAATTTAGTAGCGTGTACAGTGTACATTTCCTGCCAAATATGAATTGGATTCGTGAAACAGTTTTTAAACTACCGAGCACAAATACTTTTTAATTTTTTAAAGAAAACACCCTGTAACTTAGTAAGCAGGTACATATTATTTAGGTGTTTTGAGTTGATTCTTTATAATTTGGTCAGTATTCGACTGTTAAATGATTAAGTAATGAATCACCATGTATAAAATTTGTTACTTGTTTATATAATATCTCGAATGAGTATAAAAATTTTTAGCTGTTGATTACTTTTTTTCGATCAATCACTTTTCGCAATCAATATTTTGTCACTCTCATAATATCAATGCTATTTTTGATGTGAATGTTGATTCATTACTTTTGTTTCAGGTGAGTTACAAGCAAAAATGACAGATCCTCTTCTACCGTGTACTTCGACAATCAGCTAAGAAGGTATTTCGATTTGAACTTTTCTATACAAACAAAAAACATCACAATTATCTAGTACAGTTAACTAAATTACAAGAATTATCTCAAGAAAATCATTTTATATTTGAATCGGTTTCATCAGATGGTGTTAGTCAGAATAAATCTAAAATGTCCTAATTATAATTATGAAATCAGAACTATGGTTTCATAGAACAACTTTGACGATAAATTATAATGGC
Source organism: Galeruca laticollis (assembly GCA_963921935.1). Classification (NCBI taxonomy): domain Eukaryota; kingdom Metazoa; phylum Arthropoda; class Insecta; order Coleoptera; family Chrysomelidae; genus Galeruca; species Galeruca laticollis. Next base: position 78,833,336 of record OY998183.1, read on the forward strand.
TTTGATGAGAAAATGAAAAAATGTTTTCAAAATTTTTTCTGCAAATTCCTAGCCGTCGTCAGTCTGGCAGGTTCATTCAAACCATTGTATTCTAAGATGTTTTCAACACACGGTAGAATGAATGAAAGAACGGTGTTTGTGGTATTACGCAACCAGTTGTTTATGTTCGAATGGCGTCGTTATTTACTATAAACCTGTAATGTTTTGGATTGATGCCGTTTAATATAATGTACCAGTGGATTTATTAGGTAGTAAATCATTTAAAGTGATACACTTTATGAACATTTCTTATTAAGAATTAAAAGCAATCGTTTTATCCACGAATATTGTATAGTTTATCAATTCTATCAATTATTAATGATTGCCAGCTATGGTGCAAATTATTCGTCAGCGTAAGTTATAAAACCATATAAATTGGTAAAAAAAAATCTCGAATTACGTATTTTATTGGAGAAAATACTTTTTAAAAAACATTTATTTATACAAATTTGTTGCAATTTGAGATTAAGCTGTATAGTTAATGTCCAACTAAAATCTAGAACAACCTACTTTTATCTATCCTCTCGTATATATATATATATATATATATATATATATATATATATATATGTATATAATTAAAAAAGACAGCAGCTAAATATCATCAATAAAGGTCCAAGGTCCGACGGGATAGCCGGCCAAGGGGTTTTTTCGAGGTGTGATAGCGATAACAACAATTAATTTGTAGTTAAAACCAAGGTGAACAAAATATTCAAGACCGGGATGGGCTTAGAAATTTTAAAGAACGTGATTTCGAAATAAAAATGAGCGATAATGAATATTAAAGAAAGAGAAAAAGCGACATAGAAGTGGACGGGGTTACTGAAGAGGAGGATAAAAAAGCAGAAGGTCGCCGATAAAGAGTTCTAGAAACCTAGGAGCTAGTATAGAGAAAATGATGGATATGCTGACAAAGATGGGGGATAAAGTGGAGGAAATGGCCGAGTAGATCAGGAAAATGCGAGATGTTGTTGTACAAGGAGTGAAAATAGAAACCCATAATACAGAGGAGCTCAAAATCGATGAATTTTTTTTTGGAAAAAGCATTACATATAAAGACAGCAGTAGAAATCGCAATGAAGTTAGGACAGAGAACTTGCCTAGTAAGACTGGCCAACCACGAGGAGAAAAAAAGTAATGACTAACAAACAGAAACTGAAATTTATGAAAGAAGAAAGAGTGTTTATACAGGATGATCTGTCATAGATAGATCGAGAGATACAAAAAAAGATCCGAATGAAGGCAAAAGAAGGGAAGGGCAAGGGGAATAGGGTAAAGGTTGGGTAGAGGAAAATATACATAGAATCACAAGAATGGAGATGGAACATGGAGGAGGATAAGCTAGAAGAAAGGAAACAAAACATAATACAAAAAAACTAGTAGCACAAAGGACAGGCAGGAGAGCGGGAGAAAGGAAATTGAACCATGCAATGAAAAAGGAAACGAAAATGGAATCAACGAACAGGGAGAAGGAAACAATATTAAAAATAGGAACGTGGAATGTAAGAGGTACGTATGCTTAAGGAGCACTGAATATTTTAACGCAGGAAATAGACATATATCAAATTAATATATTGGCAATTCAAGAGACCAAACAAAAAGGAGAGTTTGTAAGCGAAGTGGGAAACTACATACTCTTCAATAGTGGAGGAACAACAAGAACTTTGGAAACAGGTTCCATGATAGCCAAACACGATGCAGGAAGAGTGAAAACATTCAAAGCGATATCAGAGCGAATGTGTTACTTGAAAATTAATACAGACATAGAAAATATGAGCGTTTTAAACATATACGCACCAACAGAAAGGGAAAAAGATGAAATAAAGGAAAAATATTACGACGAAATGGAAGAAGCGTTCAACATGATGCCAAAGAAAGACATCAAAATAGTAATAGGCGACGCGAACGCAAAAATCGGCAATGAGAGTATGTATGTACCAGTAATTGGAAAATACAGCAAACACGACGAAACAAATGATAATGGGAAAAGACTGATTAATTTTGCAACCGATATGGGGCTAGTTATTGATATCACAAAGTTTAAACATAAAGAAAGCCAGAAAGAAACATGGTTAGCACCAAACGGGAAGTACTCCAATCAAATCGACCATTTAGTTATACAAAAACAATCAACGAAAATAGTAAAAAACGTGAGAGCTAATAGAGTAGCAGATGTGGACAGCGACCACTTTTTAGTAGTCGCGAAAATAATACAAAACAGTAAACAAAGAAAGAAAAGGCAAAGGTGCATACCAAAAAGAAGGCTACCGGTGGAAAGGCTTATAGACAACAAAACAACAATAAGAAAATACGAAGAAATTGCAATAACTGACTTCATAATATGTGTAGAGAGAGATAGTTTAATACACAATGTGTTTATGATAGAGAAGGATAAACAACTGTGGTTTTGCGGTCGCCTTGTCGCCAAATAAGTTATGAGTTAGTTGTCACCTGAATGACAGCACTGAAATCAATATTTCCTATACATATTTTCAAATAATTGCTGTAGTTGTATCGAAAACGGTGTAATGATTCTCCCTTATCCCAAATTTGAACATGGTCAATACGTCCTGTCACTGTATATGGGTCACGTTCTGGGTTTACAAAATCTACTATTATTGTATCTCTTGGTCTTAGAGTTCCTCGAAATCAATAAAAATGTCGATTTAAGAATTAATGTGACAGTTTTAATTTAAACTAGGCTAGACTCGGCAATACTAGGAACAATTAAAAAGAGAAAAAATAAATTCGTGGTTAATCGGCTTCAATCGGTTATTCACAACCCGAACAAGTTTATTTCTTATAGCTCCTAATAACTTAACTGTAGAATAATGTTACATATTCTGCGAATATAAATTATCCAATAATGGAAAGACTAAGCCTTCGTTGTTACTTCATGCGTCGACCAATGTTTTGGGATGGGCTAAACGAAGCGTCCTCTGCATATCGGGGTCACGTAAGTCATCAATAATGGCCTGGATGCCCATGCATCCATGCATCATGTTCTCTGGTGCTATTGAATAAGCAAATCGAACTAGTCGGGCAATATCGACTTCATACTCTTGAAGGGTTTCCTCACGTCTGTGCCTTGGGTTCTTCAGCTGGAATTGGTACAAAATGTTCTAGATCTTCGTGGCTATATCGCATGTCCAACCTCTTCTTCAGCTGCTCGAACTCATCCGTTTCTTCCAGTGGTATCGTCTCAAGTACATCTGAGGCATCTCCTCGAATCGCGATGGTTAAGTTCACTGTTTTCTTCTTATCGGACCAATTATTCACATAATTCGTCAACGACATTTTTCCATCGAACGTTGGGGCCTTGCCTCGGGTAAAACTACCAATGTCTTCTAACTTAGGGTGTGTTTCTGTCTTGCAAGGTTTTGTTTACTCGGTCTTATTTTCTTCAGCTGGCGTGTCTTGAGTTCTTGAATCCATCATATTTCTTGATTTTCTCGTCCTTCTGGTTTTCCATCATTAACATTTTATTTTCGACGTCGGCGGCAATATCGTTTTTCATTGATAAGATAACGGCAGATATATCGTTTTTTATAGCCGAAATATCGATTTTTACAATAGTTGAAATCTTCTCTTCCATGGCAGAAATCTTCTCGTCCATGTTAGCAGAAACTGACGATATTAAGGTGGAATAAAGCAATCATTTTCCAGTGCGACTTTAAGTTTTTCTACTAATTCACATTTCTTACTGGACGTTTCCAACTCACAATTTTCCAATTCTGCCTTGAGCTCTATCACTTTCAAATCACTTAGTCTCTTGGCCATTTTTACGTAGCTATCTATTTATATTACCCCACACCTAACACCAATGTACTGTTTTTCTTATTTATTTAAAAAATGTATTACGGCGGGTTGGATACATTCATACACACGGTGGGTCTACTTACTCAATTTATTTACTCACTTCACTAATTTATATTAGATACACAGTATATTACTTACACTAGTTTATATAAACGCTTCACTACTTATTGACTTAGACTTAATTTATATATTTACTTGTTCACTGTTTATCTCACGAGATCAAATTATAAACTAAAATAGTGGTTGGTAGGTAGTTGTTTCTATAGTAAGCGTCCTTTATTCCGGAAACTTCTCGATTGCGGCTTCCTTAAACAATCGACCAACCTGAAATTGTCTAGATATTAATAGCCACAAAAAATAATTATAGTTTCAAAGAAATCCCTGCGCATTCGCCAAACTTTCATATATAGCGTTAGACAGAGTCGGTTTCAGGGACTACACCACTGTGAAATTTCGTAACAATACCACAAACGTGATAAATAAGATGTGAACAACCATTCAGTCAAACTACCTAAGAACCTAACTCAGTTAGAATGGGATCTTCAAGAAGGAGACAATAAACTCTACGCAATCAAAGACATACACTTCAACAAAAGCTAAATACTTAATCTACCAAGAAAAGATAACATATTCCTCACAAGACTAAGAATTGTATACACAAAGTTAACCCATGAATATTTACTATCAGCGGGAAAACCACCAATATGTGAGACTTGTGACGACACTACAATTACCACTAAGCATGCATTGCAGGAAATATACACTATATAGAATCAAATACAGAGTGAAAAGTCTGACTGGAAGATATTCTGTAACTTGATAAATAATGGTTTATCGCGAAGTTTCTGGAACACGTGAATATTTATTTTCAATGTGGCAGGGCCGGCGAAAGGCTAGTTTAATGCCCGTGCGGAAGGCAAATTTTCCGTCCCCTCCCACGATTTGATGAAACACATATTTTTAAAATTTTGTAAGTTTTGCAATAACTGTTATGTGAAATCAATTTACAAAGTTAAAATAAAAATACTCGAAGAAAAACTAATACGTTACTATATTCACTTTCATAATCGTGAATCGTGTGTAAATTTGAATACAAAAGAACAGAAGAAAATTATTTATTAAGTATTAAAAAAAACTAATAATGACACTTAAAGTTATAAACATCTAAATCATTATATCATAAAAATAAACATAATAAAAATATTTTCTCAAAAAAACCTAAAAATTATATTATTCTACTAAATACAAACTAAAATTAATTAGAATTTACTTTTCTGGCTTTAGTTTGCGAAAAATCCTTAAGAATATTGTCAATATTAATATTCATCATTTGATCAAATTCTATGATCAACATAGTCAGATTGGCACTGCCGTAACACACAGTAGGTAGCAACTAATTATTTCTTTTTGAATTTGAATATTTGAAAACAGTACCCTGATACCGGCTAGACAAAACAAAAAATATTTATTACCTGCAGGTGGTGCGGTGGCGACTCGCGGCGCCTTTCATTCCCCAATAAAATAACAGCGCTTGGACTTGCTTATCTTCTGACTGACCGGCGCGGCAACGACGCCTTTCTTTGTCAATAAAATAATACCGCCCGTCTGTTCACGCTTGGTAAGGCACAATACATCAGAAGCAAATAAACTGATTGATATATTATGCACTTAATTTCTAATGGATAATAAATAATTTTACACATTTTCTTGTGCTCTTGTTTATTATTTATATTTTTTTTATATTAGACACTTTAACTTCTTGCCAGTTTCTATTAACTATCTCTTGATTTGGCGCTCCTAGATGTTGGCGCCCCGTACGGGCGCACGGTTCGCACGGGCCTTCCGCCGGCCCTGCAATGTGGCATATCAAAAAGAGATTTGTTTATCTTTTTAAGTATCTGGTGGGTTGCAGACACCCCAACTTTTTTTCAATGGAAGGGTAGGTTGATTAATTTTTTATTTGTACGCTTTTTCAATTGAAAATACAATTCGATTTTTTTTGTTACTTTGGATAAACAATGTGTTGGAAAAAATGAAATAAGGAAATATTTACTAAAATTACTTTAATGTATAGGTACGTTTTTTCTTACTTGATAAGCCCAGTAAATGACCTGCTCGATAGTTTTTTGGTCAATTTGAGCTGGACGTGATTGATTTGTTAGTACTTGTTTGCATTTCAACGTGTAAATTAAAAACGAAAAATAAGAAAATGCCTATTTAACCGAGACGCATCGTATCGATATTTTAAGGATGATCGGGTTTGGGGACAGAAGTCGAACACAGGCTGAAGTCGCTCGTTGTTTTACTGAAGTTCATCCAGAATTACCTTCAATTAATCGAAATACGATTAGCAAAATTGAAAGTCGATATCGGGCCACGTGAGGGATGCTCCTCGACAAAAGCTTTTGAAAGTCGACGAAGTAGCCCAGTTCAACATATTGTTGGATGTTGAAGCAAATCCTGTTACTCCAGCTAGGCAAATAGCTCGCGTTGATGGTGTCACTCACACAAGCGTTTTAAAAACTGTTATAGAAGCCAAAAGTACCCATATAAGATGTAAAATCTGCAGGAGCTTAACAAAGATGATCCTGATCGTAGATTCGAATTTTGCGAACGAATTATAGCTTCTATCGATGGTGGACAAATTGCTTTGGAATGGATGTTGTTTTCTGATGAGACTACGTTCACATTATATGGGCACGTCAAATGACAGAACTGTCGTTATTGGGCGGACAGAAATCCCCGTTGGATGCGTGAATGCCATTCCCAAAGGACTCAAAACACAAACGTCTGGGTCGGAATTATTGGGGATCGCATAGTAGGTCCTTTTTGTTCAATGGAAACGTAACCGGAGAATCATACCTTAATATGCTCCAAGAAGAACTGATTCCTACTTTAGTAAATTTATTCCCCAATAATTTGGATCCCAACTTATTTGACCAACGGATGTGGTCTCAACAAGATGGAGCACCACCACATTTTGCTCAAAATGTACGAACCTATCTTAACGAAGTGTTTCCAAATAGGTGGATTGGACGAAGGGGTCCAATTGAGTGGCCAGCAAGATCGCCCGATGTTACTCCATTAGATTTTTTATGGGGATATCTAAAGAGCCACGTTTATGCCACTAAACCTAACGCCGAGCTTCGAAAAAGAATCAGGGACGAAATTGGGCAAGTAACGCCCGAAGTGTTACCAAAATATTTGGAATGCTATTTATAATCGATTAGGATATTGTCAGCAACAAGGTGGAGAGCACTTTGAAATACACTAAAATTTATAAGTTAAGTTCTTATCCCAGATGTCGTCTGCGGCAAGCATCTGAGGTTGAATCATGCGCAGAGCAAAAGATAGCCTACGGCAGTATAACACAAAACATGGTGCAAACAAGAGCTCTCGTGTACGAACGCGTTGTAACTACGATGTACCATAATTTTAATTATTAAAAGAATCGGGCTAGTTCCCACAAGTAGTAAAGTGTTTTTAATACGCATACAATCATACAATCGGACAAGTACCCATAAACAACAAACCATTTCAACAGCGCAGTTGATGTGTAAATGTGTTAGTGTAAATAAACCAGTGTAAACATATGTAAATAAATTGTACATAGCAAGTAACATCGAAGGAAACTTATTTAATTTAACACAGTCCACAAACCCAACAAGTGATATGTGCGCAATCAAATTGTACACAACAAACAAAAGTAATTTCAGTAAATATCCCCTATTTCATTTTTTACCGACACACTGCTAATAAAAAGTAGCAAAAATAAACGGTTCTAAAGATTAAAACTAACCTTCCCGCATCTGTGAGATGCCCTCAATAATATTCTGTCATAAAATTGTCACTTGTATACACTTTGGGGTATGTAGCCTGTTAGAAAAACGGAAATTTCTCCTAAAGTAAACAAAAATAAATGCAGTACATCTGGATTTATAGGACCCGCTGTACTCGCTATAGTCAGCTGAAAATCAATAGGGTACATCTGTGCGATACCTTGAATGAGACAACTTGAAAAATATCCAACTATAAAATTGGCCACTTGTATACACTCCGGAGGCTGTATTGTACTAACAACCCGAAATTTATCCAAAAAGGACAAAAAATGTGGCACTTCAGGTACCATAGCACCCGTTGTACTAGCTCTGGTGAGTTAAAAATCAATAAGGTTCATCTATAAGACGCCCCGAACAATATTCAATTATAAAATGGGTCACTTGTATACACGCTAGAGGCAGTATCGTGTTAACAAACTGAAAATTCTCCAAAAATGACAAACATTTAGTACCTCAAGTACCATAGCACTTGCTGTACTGGCTTTATTGAGCTGAATTTCAATAGGATTCATCTTTGAGACGCTTTGAATAATATTCAATCATAAAATTGGTAACTTGTATATACTTAGGAGGCTGTATCGTGCCAACAAACTAAAATTTCTCCAAAAACGACAAAAATGTCGTTCTTAAAGTACTATAGCACCTGTTGTACTGGCTGTGGTGACCTGAAAAGCAATAAGGTTCATCTGCGAGATGTTCTGAATAAAATTCAATCATAAAATTGCTGACTTTTTGAACTCCGGAGGCTGTATCGTGCTAACAAACTGAAATTTCTTGAAAATGACAAAATGTCGTACTTCAAGTACCATAGCACCAGTTGTACTGGCTAATGTGAGCTGAAAATCTAAAGGGTTCAACTGTGAGATGTCCTGAACAATATTCAATCACAAAATTTGTGATTTGTTGCACTCGGGAGGCTGTATCGTGCTAACAAGACATGTAACGAAAAGTGGCCGACGACGACGATGACATACACACAGGATTTTTTTCTTAAAAACTATTTTCTCGTGTTGTTCTTGATAAAAATCGTGAAAACAACGCAAAAAATGTTTTCAAAATTTCAACTTTTTTGTGGGTAAACCAATACTTTTCTCGCATATTAGATAGATGGGGCGGAAAAGTAAAAATGGAATTGTATTTGCAATTGAAAAAGCTTTCAAATGAAAAACTAATCAACCAACCCTTCCATTAAAAAAAAAGTTGCGGGTGTCTGTAGCCCCCCGAATAATTAGAAACATAAACTAATTTCTTTGTAATATGCTCCATTGAAAATAAAAATTGACCTGTTTCAGGAATTTTGAGATAAACCTTCATTTATCAAGTTACAGAATTTGTTATAGTTAGACTTTCCACTCTGTACAATCTACCCTCGAATATCCAATTACTTTTCTCAGAAAAACACTTGGAATCACTACTAGGATACTTAAAAGTTACCATCTTATACTGGTCAATTTAAAATAAGAAAACACCCATATATACTTGCGAATTTGAAATACCGTGTTTATGACAGGGAGCATTGTGTAAATGTTAAATATAACAAGAATGCATAAAGACCACAGATACTGCCTCCTCATAAATTAGAAATTATCCGTCGGAGTAATCACCAACCAGATAAAGCAAGGATGCAGTCTATCTCTCGCAAATAAGATAGGGTTGGGTGGAAAAGTAAAAATATACTTGAATTAATTGTAATAACGTTTCTAAACAGTTTTTCATGAGTTCTGGTGTGGCCATACTATACAAGTTTCTGTTAAATTTGCTCCATATCTGCTTCAGGTATTTTTTAGAAACCTTTACCTTTATATGGCTTCCAATGAAATGGTTCATAAGAATAAGGCTCTGAAGTAGACAATTGTTGCCAATTTATTTATTCCTGAACGAATGAAATTAATGTTCTCTTGCCATATGCGGTGGTACTGTAGTGATTCCTAAAAGACATTAAAGACAAAGGGACACTACCTTAGAAATAATAATAATATTTAATCTAATATTAATTATAGTAGTTAAGGAGCATCGGCCGACCATACTCAATGTCATTTACCAAGGAAAGATTGTTTTTGTTATTTTATAAACATACATGTATAGTTTACATACCGAGGTCGGCTGTGCAGAAAAACACAACTATGTTTCCTATATAATGGATGTGAACGAACCAGGATGGGATTATTATTATTGTTATTAATACTTTGAATAAGTCGTTTGATATTTATAGTAGTGTATTTTTAAATGTATTAAACTTGAACCCAGTGATTTTATAAATGTGTCATTGTTTATTCTGTTCCCAAACACAGGTTGCGAGTTAAGTGGTTTCCTCCATAATAATATGCCTTTATGGTAAACGTCGAGGATACGAGGGACCCTTACTAAGTAACCACCACAGTACCCGGTTTGGTGAAAATATTTCATTATATGACGTACATCTGTATCTCAATCTATGTAATTGAAGTAATTCTCAAATTCACGTAACAAATGTTAATATATTCCAGCATTGAGGTAGACATTTACGTCAAGTATTACTTAATGCATTGTTTCTTGGTGTAAATGTCGTTTTTGATTGATTCAATGATAGTGAATATTTCTACGACACTAACCATCGTTGGTGATGAATGTAAAAATTTCACATTCTCACGATAATCCTGTTAATTGAGGTACGTCCCTATTAGATCCTCTTTTTCAAATGATTTATTCGATTGAAAATATTATTTAATTCAATCCAATGTTCTCACCAAAACGGGAGGCAGTTAGTGTAAGTATCTTAAACCACGTTAATATACTTCGAAATATGTATCGTTTTCCCATTTAATCATCTCTTTTTCTCTTTCTGATTTGAGACATTCCAACTTGTATAAGAAGTTCTCAGGAATTGTACGAATAAAGAGACTTACTGTGAACACTAGTATGCTTCTTCAATTTTCGTATTTCTTACTACGGAAGCTAAAACCATTTGCTAACCACACAATATTAAAGATAATTCTATATACCTAACTACAATCTTATAAACTTTGTAGACTTCTTGGATATATCCATTGTTAGTTGCAACTTAGTTTGGAAGTGTAACACAGATATAATTGGAAACAAGTTTAAGTATTTTTGGAAGTTACAAGGGTACATTTCCGCCTATTAGTGTATAAAAAATGGATTGAAAAAGTTTGGATAACATTTGGAATAATCACAATAGTACTCAACTTATTCTAATTTCCATATACTATAGGGTTGAAAAAGTTTGTAATTTAGTATATATCGTTTGCTATATATTTTAGTTTCAAAGCCATATACGATATTTCTATTCATTGCACGTAAAGAATCAGAGATCGAGGAAATATTTTCCGTGTAATGTTGATCTATAAAGCCCATTCTACTTTATTGCAAAGATAAATCGAAATGTTTCCAAAGACAAATAATAAAGGCACTAATTGTTTGAATTCATATTTTAAATATTTTTTCATGAAACCTATTTTACCTTAAGAATGACAAGATTTTCTGACCTAGCTATCGAAGTATTACCGGTTACTGTTCTCCATCTAGAACAATTTCAACATGCTGGGCCTTCATTAAAATAACTGACATCTACGAGTATCTGCAGAAGTCAGCAATTGTGTGTACCTGAATGAGTTTCTATATGTGTATAGTTGATGTAAAACATATAGTGTAGTAATGTAATCGTATATCTCCTTTAAGTTATGTTGCGGATCTAGACTCTAAAAGGTATTAATATTTTGTTTACTTTTACCAATACCCATATTGTATTTGATGTTACGTAATTGTTGGAAGGGCGTTCGGTTTAATCAGGATACCAGACATGAACTGAGCCGTTTTTGTGTCCCATATGATTTTTTATGGACAAATCAGAATTTTATGAAAAAATTACAAAAAAAAAAGATATTTTATAACAATGAATAAAACAATTCTTTAAAAATAAACATTATCTCTAACTCTTGTTTGTCACTACTATATAAGTAACATGAAAAATATATTGAACTTAATTAATTTTCATCTTCCAAAATTTCTATCAATCCTTCTCCCATATCATCTGCTTCACTTTCACTATCGTCTTGTGAATCAACAATAAATTTATATCCTCCATTAATATGGACTTGCTCAATATTCTTATACCAATATTCGATTTAGATTACTTTTTTAATCTCTGTTTTAATTATGCCCAAATTAACTCGATGGGATTGAAAATTCAAAAATAAGGTGGAAGACTCACTATAGAGTGTCCATGTTGTTCAGCAATACTCTCTAGGGCATAAAATTCCTTAAATTTCCTTGTCTGTAAAACTTCAAACAGTTGTAGTTTTGTATAAGAATCTTCAAAGTATAAATTATTAGCCATTAAAAAATTTTGTAGTTCGGTCTTATTGTAGCTTTTATTTTGTATTTTATTGAGCTGTCGTGAATGATAAGAAGCGTTGTCGAGAACTATAACACTATTCAAACCGTATTCTTATGACAGTCAACGTTGCAATCTCCCATTTTTTCTCCACGTATTTTTAAGGCATTTGGAACCCATCCTTAATTTCCACCGCAATGTACAATAATAAGTCTGGATCCTTTGTTCGTAGGCGTTGTTGGCATCCATATTTTTGACCTATCAGTCCATACTTTCTCAACCGTGTTGTGTGTATCATACCAAATCGGAAATTGGCCGGTTTTCTTTCCTATACTTAGTTACTTGTTCCAAGTGTGCATACCGCATATCCACTATTCTTCTGCTTTCTATGACTGTTTGACGTTTATTAATCGTTTTGAATTTTTAATTCAGTTTTCAATAGTTATCTTACAGACATTTACATTACGGCCGACATTAGTCAATTTATTTCTCATAATTTCAATCGTTGGTAACTCATTATTTTTGTAACATTCATATATGGTGGTTTTTAATAATTTCATTACATATACATCTAAAGGTTTGATCAATCCCTTATCACATCGCTTCTTGCGTTCGTAAGGCCTACTCTTGGCTATTTTGCATCAATTCTGTTTTTTCGAAATCAAGCTTTTCCCATAGATTCTTATACACATTGAAACATATCTTCAGTGTTTCCAAATTTAAATGACGTCGCATCCTATTTTCACTAAAATCACAATTATTTGAATTTTCGTTGTTGTTACACACAATATTTTGGACCGAACTCGATATTTTCCAAGAACGCCACATTGTAAACATTCAATATTTTACTACAAATATAATTACTATATAATAGATATGTAACTTACCCAAATTCCTATGAAAAACACTACACTCTTTCTTGATGTCAGCCTACCAACTAAAGAGTGAGTGTGGCTTATTAGCGGTGAACACCTGTTGTGTTCAAAAAAATATCCGTCTCAAAATATACTTATAGCTTGTAACGATAAAATTGACTGATTCCCGTTACAAAGTTAAAAAAAAGGAAATATCACCTCCATTGTAAAAACATTGCATCATGTTTAATTATATTATGTACTAATTGATAAGGGGTATTTTATTTGGTGATTAATTGATAATAATTGGTACTAATGAGTATGCAGCCAGTAATATACCTTAAAGTATGTTGGGTTGCATTTTGGGTTTAGTTCTGAATCAATAACTAAATATTTCAGTCGGTAAAGTAGACTAATTAAATTCGGATTTGACAAAATGTCAAAGATATCGTCTTCCTTTTGTGAACAACTTTCACTCGTGTAGGCCATTATGGCTTCCTTATTAAAAGAGTGTGTCTTTAATCATCCTCGCGAATTTAGCATTATTATCAGAAATCAATTGATTTTAGGATTTGTAAGAGCCTGCTAGACGAATGGTTGAAAGTATTTTTTATTAAATTTAACTTGGAATACATAAATGTCCGAATTAGGATTTTCTTGTTAGCCACAGGGCGAAGCCAGCTTTTTCTATGATGCTTTGGAGGATTTTATAACATTATAACTTCCTATAATTTTTGGGGTTCCTGGACGAAACCAGTATGATGTTTTTTTACATGCATTTGAGCTGAACCAAGAACTTAATTTTTCTACAAGAATATTGTTTGGAGGAAAAGAACCACACATTGTTGTATGGTGTCATCGCTTTGTGCTTGTCATCCAGATAATATTGGACGTAAGCCAACTCCTTTTATGTTTGGACCTGCCGGACCTAAGGACGACCATTTCTCCTAAGAGGTGCCACTTTGTTGAAGAATACTTTACCTGGGCAGTGCCGAGCACTCACCGAACCTTCATCGTATAGAAAACAACTCTCAGTTTTGAAATTTCGATTGTCAGTGTCTTTACTACAAGGTGAAATTTAAAAATAATGAGCATAAGGTTAGTGTAAATATTTTTCAGTATTTTTGGGCTACATTTCCAAATTTTTATCTTTAATTAATTAAAGACATGTCAAATTTGTTGGGTTATATTTCATGGCTACTTATAACTATCGACTGGTATTATCTTCATAAATTTGGGTTTAACACTTATTAAAGACCATTTTTCAAGTTTTTTTTGTGAGTTTTTACTCAACGTTTTCCTAAGAAATATCCTAAGAAGGTTTTTAAAATTAATAAATTTATTTTGCTGTAAGTGCATCGTTACTACTGGTTATGATAAATTTTCATTTATAAAACCATACCATTTTGTACGTAGCTACATAGTGTAACATTAAATTTTTGGGTACCTTTAACAATTTTCTTGTTGTATTTTAATGCGCTGTTGTCGCCTCTGCATTTTTCATTTATCATTTTTTTATTATTATTATCATATATGTTTATTTACGAATAATTACAATAACAAATCACCAAGAAGATAATATATTAGAATTACAAAACTAATAAAACCAATGTATAAACAGCGAGAAAAATATATTACAATAAATTAACACAGATAGAAAATGTAAAACGTATTTGTTTACAAAAATGTAAATAAACAGGGGAGGCTAATTACCCATTGTGGTTTATTTTGGATCACTGTAACCTATTAAAACCTATGAGGTTGAACATAGGCACAATTATCCTATATGTTGCCACTTGATTGCCAGTTTTGTTTTCCTTAACATAATGTTAATTCAACTTTCCTCATACCCATATATACCTTTTCATCTTAGCAATCAATAATTTTATTGATATCCTTAGGTTCTAGGGATTTTACTAATTTTTTAAATATTTTTTTAGCACACTGATAGAATTTAATCTTCTTATATGAGTCTTATACGTTTCTGGAAGAGAGTTTAACAAACGTGGTGCTATGAATTCGAAGTACCTAGTTCCTACTGTTTTTTTCGCTGTGTTGGTTTAGACAAAATCTTTTGTTATATTTCTAGTATGATAATGGTGACCAGGAGATTGCAAGTATGAGCGATTTTTAAAATGGAAACAACCAAACTAAAAATATATAGATGCTTTACGGACATTATATTAGTTCCGTTAAAAAGTTGGTTTGTACTTTGTACTTTCTTTGCAGAATTTCAACCTGCTCTAGATGAGTAGGCACAGCTCCTCCACAACCTAATATGCTACATTCAAGACGTGATTCTACAAGAGCATGATATATGATTCTCAGATGCTGTAAGTCCAGTACTCTCCTTATATATTTGAATTTTTACAATAAACGTCTCAGTGTCTTAGCTACTTCACGTGAGTGAGATGTCCATCGTAGATGTGAGTCTATTGTTAGTCCGAGATACTTTATTTCGTATTTTAGAGAAATATCAATATGTATGTTGTTAATAGTAACAGTCCTTTTTTCATAAGGAGGCAGTTTGTATTTGTAACTAGTGAAAGGTACAATAAATGTTTTCGAATAGTTGACTATTAAAATTTTATGTCTCAAGATATGAAATAAGTGTCTTAGATCGGTTTCTATTTTTTGTTTGAGGCCTTCTCACGTACTGTCTGTATAGATTATAGCAGTATCATCCGCGAATCCTATTATTTTACCTGTAGAATTATAGGAGAATAGATCATTGATATACATATTTCACAGTATTGGTCCCAGCACAGTTCCCTGGGGAACCCTGAACAATATATTTTTTTCCGCACTGACTCCATCGTTTATACTTACTATTTGTGTCCTATTTTTTAGATAGCTTTCAAAGAATTTATGAGGCAGTCCACGTATTCCTGCATCCCCCAGGACGTTCAACAACTGTTCATGGCGCACAGTGTCAAACGCCTTCGCCATATCCAAAAATACAACTGCCGTTGGTTTAGTTTCATCAACAGAATTTTACACAAAAGAAAGCAGTGTCTCAATTGCATCATTAGTAGAACGTCCTTCTTGAAAGCCAAATTGATGCTGTGATAATAATTTGAGGTTGGCTATGAATTTAGTTAATCTTTTTTTCACAGCTTTTTCCATAACCTTTGTCAATGTCGTGATAAGTGATATGGGCCGATAGTTGCACATCTTGGCCTTTTTGTCTTTTTTGTAGATTGGGGTGAATACAGCTTTTTTAAAAATAGTGGGACATACGCCTTCTGCAAAGATCAAGTTTATTAAGTCGGCTATAGGTTTAGTCAACTGTTCACTTAATTTTTTAAATATTTCTGCTCGCAGATTGTCTATGCCTGGAGCCTTGTTTGCTTTCAGAGATACTATTAAGTCTCTTATCTCTTCCGTAGTTACAGACATCCAATAAAAGGTCCCAGAATTTTTAGATCGCCGAGGAGGGGGTTTAGTCGGTACGGTTATTTTTTGTGCCAAGTTTTTTCCCTCTGTTACTGTTAAATTCGTCTGCCATATCTGATTTGGATGTTATTTTTTCGTCTTTTTCATTAATTATAAAATTAATATAATTTTTTGTTTCACTTTTCTTGTTGCTGACTCACAAATAATGTATTGAGTTATATTTTATCCCCTATTTTAGCGATTTTTTCATTGTACAATGGGTTGTGTGTGCTTTTTATTATTATAATAATTAAATAGTGACTGTGTTTCAAGCACTATATTTTAATTTATTCTATGTATCTTCTAATTTGCGAGGATTTGGAGTACACCCTGACCATGGGGCACTGATGATGGTTTATCATTGAACCGAAAGCGCTCTGTTAATAATAAATTCTTGTACCAAAATATAAAATTTAGTTTCTTTTCGATAATTGTTTTTCTCTGGTACACTCAGCTGACTCCACTCATTCATTTATTTGATATCTAATTTAATTCTTTTATGATCATAGCCTGTATTTAAATCTTTTAGCTTACATCGATACTTATGAAACTTATATTTTCCCTATTTTTGTAACTTAAATCAAACTCAGGGTGGCGCCCTTTTATCCTTAAGTTCAATTAAAACAACAGTATCCCCCCAGAATTCATATTAGCTTTCCGAAGAAGAACTGCCAGATTACAGTTTGCAAAGGGATGTTAATAATCTAGATCTCCTAGCAAGAACACATTTTAATCAAAGAAAAACTTGTTGAACTGTAATTTTTTCTATCGTTTAACAACAAAATCATCTAAGCGTTATGAGTTCAGTAAATGATGGGGAAAATAATATGTTATTTGAAATTTATACTCCTAATTCTTCTTAATAAAACGAAATATAAGGTAGTGTGAATTGTCTGGTGTTATATTCAAGATGTTTTTAAATATGAATAGGTTAATATTGTTTAAAGGAATGCATTTTGGTCTATACATTAACGCTAAGTATCTTAAAAAGTAGGATGGCGCTCTATAATTGCTGGTTAAAAATATTCGTTAGACAGTCGATAAATGTATTCAATAATTATAGAATTATTAAAGACATTTTAACGATTATTAGTTAAAATTATAATATTTAATGGATATATAGTCAAATAAGCATTTTAAATTATAATATTGACAGGACTATGACGGTATTAAAGTCAAACGACAAGCCGAAATCTTAAAGTTCGCACTATGACTGGTGAGTCTACTCCAATTCTCGTTTACGCTCAGGATAGTTGAATACAAGCAGTCTTTCCGAAATACTATGTATACAATGAAACAGTATAAAATGAGGTTGATGTTTACAATGTGAGAAATTAATCCGATACAAAGAACACCGTTGGATTCACGGAAGGAGAGTTTATTTATGTAATAAAAATTATTTTCATATGTTTAGTCGAAATGCGAATATTTCAAATATCTCAATTACCATAGTCATAAGTCATTACAAAATCAACAAATATTTTTTAAACCGTGAAAAATACCCTTCCATCGTACTAGTTACTTCCCTGAAAATAATTTAAATAATTAATTCGAATACCTCTTCAATACAAGTACTTGTATAATTGATAGACTCGAGATAATTGTCAAGAACAAAGGTAAATAACCATGAAAAACGAATGAATAGGGTCGACATTGATACGCATAAGTTTATAACGTCATCTTGAATATTCTATGAAATATTGAGTGATATAAATGGAATTAAAATATTCGTGATGGACATTTTCGTTTCAGTTATCAATAATTTAGATTACGTTCAAATATCACCCTTTTTGCTGTAACGTTTAATGTCTTCTCAAAGGTGTAGGTCGCATACCAGCCACTCAAATTGTATAAATTATTACCCGTATGATTCTCAATCATTATAAGTTTTGTTCCAATAGAGGTTTATTTAATGTGTCTGGTATAGGTATTGTTTTTACAATCGCGAGTTTTGATAGTTGAAACACTCCACGAGATGATTCTATTGATAAGTGCGTAGAATATCTAGCATGATATGTGCGTAGCATATCTAGCACATTATTTCACTTGACCAGCGAATTTAGCGTGTTCTTCTTGTTAGTAGTATCTAGTCGATAAGGTTTTTTCTTCAGAGATGAACCCGATCCTAATCTATAATAACAGCGCAGCAAGGCTTATTACTCTACCCATATTTGCCTTATGTTACCCGCTCCTTGTTGCATTCATGATTCCCTGATAACTCCAAAATACGTCTTCTCCACTTTACACTTTATATCTTTAACTGTTTCAGACGTCCTAGACTTACAAATTAATTCTACAGTGTTACGAATTCGCACACTGGTGTAGTCCCTGAATCCGACTCTGTCTATGAAAGTTGGAAATTTTGGCGAAAGCTCAGGGATTTCTTAGAACTTCACCATGATTTTTTGTGACCAGCCCTATCTAGATATTTCCAGGGAGGCCATTGTTATTGTCAGCCGTAATCGAGAAGGTTCCGGAATAAAAGACTCTTCATATATAAAGACTACCGACCAGCGGGAGAAGTTAGTTTATATTTTGATATTGTGAAATAAACAGTAGTGTTTATATAAATTAGTGTAGTTAATATAAATTAGAGAATAGTTGAGGGAATAAATAAACTAAGAGAGTATACATACCGTGTGTATAAAAACTTTAAAATATATAAGAAAAACATAACATTGGTGTCAGAAGTGGGATAATACAAATAAATAACTACGCAAAAATGGCCAAGAGACTAAGTAACTGATAGTGACAGAGCTAAAGGCAGAATTGGAAAATCGTCAGTTGGAAACGACCAGTAAGAAAAGTAAATTAGTAGAAAGATTTAAAGTGGCACTGGAAAATGACGGCTTTGATCCAGAAATTTTTTTAATCCATGACGAGGCTTCCACCGTAATCTGGTTAATTACTGCCCCGGAAGAGAATATTTCAACGACTGTGAAAAACGATATTTCTGCTATAAAGAACGATTTTTCTACCATGGGCGAGAATATTTCAACCATGAAAAACGATATTTCTGCTAACATGGACAAACATTCTGCGGATATCTTATTAATGAAAAACGACACTGCTGCTGACGTTGAAAATAAAATTTCGTCTCTAAAAGAGAGAGAAAGATGACAGATTCAAGAACACAAGACAAGCCAACTGAAGAAAAGAAGATTGAACAAATAAAACCCTACAAGTCTGAAACACAACCCAAGACAGAAGATATTGGCAGTTTTACCCGAGACAAGGCTCCAACGTTCGACGGATAGACATCGTGGACCAATTATGTGAAACAGTTTGAAGCAGTCGCTAAAGTGAATAATTGGTCCGATAGAGAGAAGGCAGTAAATTTAACAACCATCGCGCTTCGGGGAGATGCCTTAGATGTACTTCAGACAATACCACTTGATGAAACGGATGACTTCTAGCAGCTTAAGAAGAGGTTGGACATGCGATATGGTCACGAAAATCTAGAACATTTATACCTATCCGAGCTGAAGAACCGTAGACAGAAACGTCATGAACCCCTTCAACAGTATGATGTGGATATTGCCCAACTAGTTCGATTTGCTTATCCATCGGCACCAGAGAATATGATAGAATATCTGGGCATCCAGGCCTTTATTGATGACTTACGTGATCCTGATATGCAGAGGATGCTTCGTTCAGCCCATCTCAAAACATTAGTTAACACATTGACAGCTGCTATTGAATATGAAGCAGCAAGGTAGGCTTCGGGTTATAACAAAGTTAGGACCTTCCAAGAAGAATGTGACGAGGACATATTTAACTAGATAGTCAGTGTGATAAGAAGTATAATAGACAATAAGCCGAGAAAGGTCAGATGATAGAATTGTGGTGAGTTAGAGTGTGTATGCAGTTCGTGCAAACGCCCCAGGACTCATGCAAACCATAAACCCCAGTCACAGGAAAACTAGAACGGGTCGGCTACGAGGGGGCAGCACCGACCCATGATCGCTCATACTAATAGCTTCTCTCATATATCGTAACGACAGTGTATATGTACATGGAGAAGTGAATAGCAAGAAATATACTCTGCTGGTAAACACTGGAGCAACTAGAACTATTATACGATCAAACATAATAAACTCCAAGAAGAAGATTTTACCAACGAGACTGCGACTGCGGACCGCCACGGGAGAGAGTGCCAACGTTTACGGGGAGACACAAATCTAATTGGAAATTACCGCAGAAAAGTTCACGCATACGGTAATCGTAGCTGATATTGGAGAAGACGCGATTCTGGGAATGGACGAAATGAATCTACATGGTTTCCAGTTGAACTTTAGAAACGGAACCATTAAAGTGGGTTCCGATGAGGTATTCATTCATCCATATGAATGCAGCACGGTGTTGGCAGTTGTACAGGAAGATACCGTTCTATCTGCATGAAGCGAAACAATAGTAGTAGCACGACAAGGGAATCATGGAGGAAGGTACACCCGTTATAAAGGAGCCAAGAAACCACGACGAAAAGGTTGGCAAAGGAGTAATAATTGGAAAAGGATTGGTTACATCGGCGAAGGAGATCCCAGTATGAGTGATAAACTTGAACGATTATCCAATTACCATCAAGAAGGAAACCAAGATTGGATCCTGCTTACCAGTGACGCCTATAATTCGCCAAACAACGGCAACTGACAATACCAATGCCAGATTTGAACAGATGCTAACAGTAGATGATCAGTCCCTGAATCGAGCTGAATAAAGGATAATGAGAGAATTTCTCTCACAGTATCGAGATCTATTCGTACCAATTGCAGGGAAGACTGGTAGAACATCAGCCGTTAAACAAAAAATTGATACTGGTAATTCCAAGCCAATTAGGCAACCACCTCGAAAACTACTACTAGCGAAGAGACAGGAAGCTGAAAGAATCATTCAAGAGATGGCAGAAGAAAAGGTAATACAACCATCTACTAGTCTATGGGTGTCTCCAGTAGTGCTCGTCAAAAGAAGAATGGAACTATGAGATCCTGCGTAGACTATCGCCAGCTAAACAACATGACGATGAAAACCAGCTATCTTCAGCCTCAATCGACGTTACGCTAGATCCTTTGGCCGGCAGCAAACTGTATTCCACCTTCGACCTGAAGTCTATATTTTCGTTTTCCAGCAAAAAGAACACGAAAAAACGGTTTTTAGAAAAAAATCCTATTTGTTTGTCGTTGTCGTTATCGTTGTCGTCGGCCACTTTTCGCAACATGTCTTGCTAGCACTATACAGCCTCCGGACTGCAACAAGTCACACATTTTATGATTGAATATTATTCAGGACCTCTCACAAATAAACCCCGTTGATATTCAGCTCACCAGATCCAGTACAACGGTTGCTATGATACTTAAAGTACCACATTTTTGGTAATTTTTGCAGAAATTTCGGGTTGTTAGCACGATACAGCCTCTGTCGTTTATAAAAGTGACCAATTTCATGATTGGATATTGTTCAGGCAGTCTCACAGATGAACTCTATTGATTTTCAGCTCACCAGATCTAGTACAACGTATCACATATATCCATATATACTACATTTTTGGTAATTTTTGGGGAAATTTCGACTCGTTAACACGATACAGCCTCCGGAGAGTGTACAAGTGACCAATTTTATCATAGGATATTTTTCAGGGCATGCTACATATGCGTAAAAGTTAGTTGTAATCTTTAAAACCGTTTATTTTTATTATAATTCATACAAAAGATTGATAACTAGGACGTCGAAGCATATATACCTATGCAACTCATCTCTAATAAAACTATAACATTCAAGTATAAAAAAGAATACAAAATAAAGATATAATTTTGGCTAATATTGTTCAAAGTATACAGCGTATGCCTACACCATTGGGGTAGGTCTGGGATATATTACTGTAGGCATGTAACGGAAGAAAATAACGAAAACATACCCTTATGACGGAGATAACGAAATCCTAAATAATTATAAGGTACCAAAGATTATCTCTTATACAAACTGAACGAAAAAAAATCGAGAGTCTATTGTTCCACTCATCCACATTGAAACAAGCTGAGAGTTCTTAAAAAACGAGTTCATCTCTGATAGAATTTAATTGACTATATCAAATTTTTTAAACCTAAATTGGAAACTGATTTATTTTAACAGCTACAAATGATTGAATTTGTATTTACACAAATAATAAATGAAATATATATAATTTTTAAATAGGATCACAAAAAAATAAACCACAGTGAATGGCTAAGGTGTTTCAATAATATCCGAATGAAAGAATCACCAGAATAAACACATACACGTGAAAAAACACTTTTGAACTGGATACTGACGCCCACACTAATGCCCAAATAATCCAATTATACAAATTCATTACCGGCATTCGAAATCACCAAAAGAAAACCGAGATGCAATACAGCAAAATGGAGCCAAAGCTAAAATCGAAGCCACACAAGAACGGGTTCAGGTCACGCGCATGACAGTTTGTTTATTTATACGAAATAAGATTGACATTGAATATCTTTTGCTATCGTTGATATTACGTAGATTCATGATAAACGCATGTGTTATTGAATGATAATAAAGATAAACAAACATTTATTAAAGGATACTGTATCATTTTTAATAATTATCTTACCAAATTATAATTATTAATTAATCTTATTAATAATCATCGGCGTAATAGATGAATTGTTTATTATTCAAACTTTTTGCTCAAAATGAAAAGTTATAGTAAATACAAATCCTCTATTATAAATTAATAAAACAAAGATTCAGTTATGCTTTTAATAACTAAACCTTTTCAATTATGAATATTAATTCGTAATTAAGGTGAAGTGACCAAATATGGACACCCTTAAGAAAAAGTCACTGTAAAACGCACATTTTCCCCACTTATTTATTAAAAAAAATGGGTATGTTCTAACACATATATAGGACAAACCCAATAAATACTGTATTAAGCAACGTAAACTAAAGTACACTAAAATGTTTTCGCTTTTTGATGCCCATATTAGGTACACCATGATCATAATATGAGCGCACTTTGATTCAAGTATGGGCACTAGATTCTAGTATGACCAAGTCCCTTACAACAATAGTTCTGTAGTAATACTCAAGGTGAATTGAAATGAGGCATTGAGAAAAATACTTTATTCTAAAGTTGGTATGAACATGAAGAAATAAAACCTTATTTTGAAGATCAAAACTTAACAATGCATTGAGAGAAATGAAAACGTTATAACAAATAACGACATAAGCAAGTCATCAGCCACAAAGTGGACATTTAAAAATGTGTAGTTCATCCTTTTCGGTCAGTCCCACGCATTCCTCGTGAACCCACTTTTTGCAGTAAGAGCACTGTCGCATGGGCAGCTTTCGGTAGGTTTTGCACAGGGAACAGTACCAATTTTCGGTCTTTGGTGCGTACTTTCTTGGCTGTGACTAACGATTCTTTGATTTTTGCGGATCTTGAAGGTGCACTTTTCACCACAACATTTTGTGTGAACATTGATGTGTATCATTTAATGGCTCTGTAGTTCAAAGCCTCCTTTCGTGTTTGGTTAGTATTGGTTTCACTTTTCTTCTCTGGAGTAGGCAAAAGATCTGTAAGCGACAATGAGTGTTCATCAGTATCTTCTTCTGAACTGGACTCATCTGCCACGATTTCAGCATCCTCTTAACTGTGCGTTGATGAAGCAGCATATTCACTGTCCTCACTGCACATATCACTGTCAGATGAAGCAGCAAGCTTACGTCGCGGCTTCTTAGTCACAGAAGCTTTCTTAGAAAGGCCTAGTTGCGGACTTCTGTTCGAACTATCACGATCCTTAGCTTCGATGGGTGGACCCACTGTTTGTGGATCTTGATCCGAAAATAGGGTGCATAGGCCGTTTCAGGAATTACGGTTGGGTCATAAGGATATATTCCTGTAGCTAGAAATCCATTTGCCAAATTTGTGGTGTTACTGCCTTGGGACAAACCTTTGAGAACATTATACTAAAACTTGTTTTGTTCAGTCTTCTATCAACTTGGTGCCCCCAAAGGCGCTGAACTTCATCATCCCAGTGGAACTTAAACGCCCAGAACACCGACATATCCATGGGTTCAAGTTCGTGGGTGCAATCACCTGGCAAACACAATAGAGTTATTTCGTGACGGTCAGCCGTAGCGACGATATTTGCACCTAAGTCGGATTTCGCCCCATCGAATGTTAGCAAAACTTTTCCCAGTGGCTTGTATTGTGAGAAATGATCTACCTATTTGACGAAAGTTTCTGTAGTCATGCTACCCTTTGGAGTCATGAACACTTTGGCACCAGGCTGTAAGTTGTCCGAATATTCGGATATATTCCTTTGCCTCTTGAATAAGATTACACGTGGTATAACCTGCCCTAATGCATTTCCACATGACACTACAGCCACATGTTCTGGTGCTACCATAGGAACTCTTTTAATTCCCTTTCGGGTTAAGACCTTTGGCTCTTTATGAAGCGTAAGTTGACAGCCCTTTTCATGCATGTTAAATATCAACTGCGGTTGATTTATAACATCCAGTTCAGTCATTACATTTGCTAATCTCTGGAAGTAATACGTTACAATATCTTCTTTATTGAATTTTGCCGCTCGAGCTGGATTAACTGATTCTGATTTCCTTCGGGCTATATCCGGATGACGCTGAAGAAACAGTTTAAGCCATTTACGCCCAATTAGTGAGGATGGTTTTCTGATTGGTGGCAGTGTCACATTATTTTCAACGCAGAATGTGTGAACGATTCTTCGCAAAACTTTCGAGGTTAATGGCTTACCGATTTTGACAAATCTAAAAATGCGGCTGCAACGTTCTTGTTCTTGCGCCATACTAAGCATGGAGTGTCTCCCTAAACTAGTCTTGGTCGATATATCGGTAACTACGATATTTCACCGGTGAATGTAAAATCACTGGCGCTACCGGTGATTCATTACTCGCAGATGCGGTGATCAGTGATTCAGTTTCAACAGAATACTGCGATATCGGCATCATCGATCATCGACTCTAGCATTGGAAGACCGCGCCGATCGATATAAAATATCGTTATTTACAAATATTAGGTGAAAGAAAAAGGTGATTTAAGCCGATACGATATTATAGTTATTCGGAATATAGACTTTTGCTTTTACGGAATGAGAAGGCCGCCGACCGACCCGATACGGATAAGGGCAAACGTGCAGCTTTTATTGTGAATTATTTTGTTCCGTTCGAAGAGAAATATTAAAATAAATTTGGTGAACGCCTAACGGCCATAAGATAAAGTAAAGGTTTGTTCCAACCTTCAATCACAAAAAAAGATACTGCTTTCCTGATCAATTTATATTTTAGGTTGTAACAGCTGATAAAGAATTTGAAGTGTGTGAATAAACACAAAGAACATTTCTTCAGAATATTGGAGCACTATTTCCTCTGAAAATATCATAAATAATAATTCATTCAATGTAAAAGATAGCACCACGCCTACCTAAATAATTTCGATTTTCAATTATCTGCTCGTTCAGTACCAGTTCTAATTTTTTGTCGTCACTACTTTCCATGGACGATATTATGTCACTAATCTCACTAAAATTTTCGTCGTTCATACTTAAAATTCTCAATTTAGGAATAAATAATATTAAACTACTTCGAGTAAGAGTCGATCTCGATTTCGTATTATTGCTAATTGTCAATCAGGATAATATTTATTGTTTTAAAATAACCCGATAAGAGATGCATAAATAATATATTCGTACGCGTCGCCAGTCACCGTGCGCTGATCTTATATTTTGATTTGTCTTTGCTATTTATACTCAGTCACTGTGGTGATTCAAATCACCGTTTGAAATCACGGTGATTTATAAATCACTGTCGCCGTTTAACCGGTTACCGGAAAATCACCGTATTTCGCAACACTACTCTAAACGTTTCTCGGCATTTCCTGCATGAACATGACGTTGCAAAGTACTACGTGGGATATTGAAATCTTGGGCGGCTCTTTTTATTGATGTTCCATTTCGTACAGCCTCCATGGCCCTGCTTAAGTCGGCCTGGCTTTTTTGGATTGTTGTTGATGGAAAACGTAAAAATAGCTCAAAAAACAATTTAAATTTCCAACTTTTTTGGGGTAAACCAATACTTTTCTCGCATATTAGATAGTATAATGTATCGGTGTCTAATATGGGCACTGTCCATATTCGGCGCTGAGGCTTGTGCCCATATTTGGCTACATGACCTTCACAAAATTAATTGGGAAAAAATTTAAAAATTATCTTAAATTAACATTCTAACAACTACAGCTTCAAACAGAGAAAGTTAGCTAACAAGTGATGTATAACATGAACCAGTTTGAAAAATATGAAAAGCCAAAAACCTTAAGAAAGACTTACCGTATATTATAACTCACGCACACAAAAAGCCATTATGAAGTATATTTCAAAGGGGTGCACATATTTGGAGTGGTGCCCATAATTGTCAACATACCTTACAAACTAATTTGACGATAACAAACATTCAATAATTATTCCTGAGATTTTCTTACGGTGTAGGATGGAAAGAGCAATATAAGCAATATAAGAGATAAAAAGACTGAACACAAATATAAGACATTGTAATAATCATAACCAATGCTAAGTGGAGATGGGCTGGACATGTCACAAAATGGACGGAGATAGAAGGACAAAAATAACTACAGAATGGAAACGATGGACAAGAAAAAGAAAACCCGGAACAAGCTGAATAGAGCCGTCCATACTGTGTGTGTGTGTGTGTGGTCGTCTTAAGTGAACAAGTGCTCCAAAGTGGCTCCCGAATAAATTTATTGAATCTGGTACGTTAAACACAAATATAATTTGAATGAAATTGAATAACCATTCCATGTGATAAACCACGTCCATGTAATGGAATATATTAGTAAAATAGTAGTACTATCGAGAGAAAGATAAATTGAAAACACAAAACATATAAACAAACGAATCCTTATCACAATACCTGAAGTGTTTTTACTGATCCATAGAAATAAAAATAAAAGTGACCATGCACGGAAAGAAATGCCCGATTCAGAGATTACTAATGAACAACTACTTGATCAACTATTGAAAGGAAATACGGAATTGAAGTCGGCAATACAGGCGGTTGAAGTGAAGCTTTGCCTGAAAATTGAGGAAATCAATCATCGCCTAACTATAGCAGAGAGGGAAAACGAAGAACTGAAGAAAAAAATAGAACTACTCGAAAGGGGGCAGAGGAAAAATGGCGTAATAATATTTGGATTAGAGAGAAAAGAACATTATATAACTCCTGAATATATCATTGAATTGATGAAAAACCTCTTGAAAATTGAGCTTGTTGAAAACGATTTCAACAGCATATATCCCCTAGGGTCAACTCATAATAGCCCAGTGAAAGTAGAATTCACCTCTTACATCAAAAAAGCTAAAGTTCTGAGAAACACCAAAAACTTGAAAGGATCTACAATACGTATAGAACATGATCTCACTGAACAACAGAGTACAGAACACAGAATATTGAGAAAACATCTATATGTCGCTAAACAGAAAGACAATAATATTTGCTTCATAAAGAACAACAAGCTCTACCTCAATAATAAGATCTATACTGCTACACAACTTGAAACTTTGGAAGACGCAGGCGAACTTTACTGTCAAAACAAACCACAAAGTGATCCAGGTACACCAGCCCCTGAGCATCTTACTCTGAAAAAAAAATAATCTGGAAGAAGCTGCTTTCACATTCATAAAGTCAACTCAAACCAAAAAATCTAACTTATCTGATTCCACTAAAGAAGACTCAAATACTCCGAAAACAGGCGCAACGAAAAAAATTATCAAGGAAACAGTACGAGAAAAACCAAACTTGCGCAAGCACTCTGCTAGATAGATTCAACGTTCTTACTACCTTTTTATTCTATTTATCTGTACCATCTTCAACGATTCATTCTAATATTATTGTTACCATTCCTACTTCCATTACAAACAAAACTTATACTTCCTTTAATTAAAAATGAATCCATATATTAGGGACTATGAATATGAACTCATTGCAACCAAAAAAGTTGATAATATAAATGACTATAACAATTTGATAATATAAATGACTATAACAATTTGATTTCATCTGAAGAAAATGAAAAATTCAACTTCAACATTCTTCACCAGAACATAAGGAGTATTGCAAAAAATTTAAGTCAACTAGAAATATACATTCATGAAATAAAACAGCATTTTCACTGCATTGTACTCACAGAAACATGGAATATCCCAGAAATAAATATGTTTAAGCTGGATGGCTACGACATACTGTATAACGAGGGTAACATTGATAAATGCGATGGCGTTGTTATTTACGTGAGAGAGAATATATGCTATAATTATGATATCATTGATATAGGTGTATGTAAATCGATTGAAATCACACTAAAAGTAGACGAAAAAACCATACATCTAACGGGTCTATTTCGTCCGCCTTTAACAGATGAACAAATATTCGTCAAAAATCTTCGGCAATACCTCTCTAATGTTTCGAAAGTCAATGGTGACTATCACATATTTTTGGGGGATATCAACTTGAACATTCTAGATGAAGATGACATAATTACTGAATATCTAAATAGCTTTTATGAGTTTGATTATCATTCCATCATAAATACTGTAACTAGACAACAGAGTAATACATGCATTGATCACATCTTTGTTAAGAAAAAATCCAACGAAGTTTTACCTATTGTACTAAAAAGTGCTATTACAGATCATTACACCACAATCGTTAAACTCTTCTCCAAAAATGACGAGGAATATGAGACTTCAGTTGCAAAATACTGTAAATATACTGATTATTCATCCTTGAAAACAGAATTAACCCTCTATGATTGGTCTAATATTATCTCACTAAATATCGACGAAAGTTTTGCACGTTTCCTAGAATTGCTGAAGAATCTCATCGCAAAACACACAAAAACATCAAAAGTTAAACACAGAAACATCAAACGGAAGCAATGGATCACACGAGGATTGGTAAACTCCATAAATACCAGAGATAGCTTTTTCAAAAAAGTTGGAGAAGAGCCAAATAACCTAATGTTGACAACACAATACAGAAATTATCGAAACACATTGAATAGTCTTATCAAGAAATCAAAAATCAATTTCTATAAGAGTTGTCTGGATAGATCACAAACCAACACCAAGGCGCTATGGGAAACGGTGAAGGATATTTCTGGGAAAATAAAACTATCAAAATTCAAACAATAAAAAGTGAAACGGGTGGTCTTATCTATGACAAAAAAGAGATTGCAGATTGTTTCAATAATCACTATTTCTCTATTGGGCAAAAATTTGCAAAAAAAAATCAGTAACCTGTGGATTCTCCCCTGAGGAAAGGATCTTTTATGCACTCTATATTTTTGGAACCTACAACAGAGGGGGAGATAATTGAAACAATATCATCTCTCAAAATGAACAAAACTCTCGGTATCGATGAAATTAGAGCTGAAACTTTGAAAGAGATAAAAACAGAAATAGCTTTTCCTCTGAACAACATTTTTAATCGAATAATAGAAACTGGAAAATTTCCCAAAGAACTCAAAACGGGGGTTATTAAAACAATTTTCAAAAAAGGAGACAGACATGGAATTTCAAACTACAGACCAATTACGCTCATTTTAAACATAGCTAAAACATTAGGAAAAATAATCAAAAAAAGAATGGTCTCTTACCTTAACAAGCATAATTTCATTTCAAATAATCAGTATGGATTCAGAGAAGGGATTTCTACTCAAGATGCTATTATTTTTCTCACCTCCAAAATATCAGAAAATTATATATTGCTTGAACCCCATTATTTATGCAATAAACATGCACGATGAATGATGAATATTCACGCCCAGGCAATGCCTTAGTGGGTGTTTATTCATTATTGGAATAATAGAGTATATTGTTGTATTGACGTTTTGTTCTTTATTCATATTGTTATTTATTTATTTATTATTAACATTAAATTGATTATGTAATATCATTTTTCCTCGATTTAAGTATCCTTGATGACTCAATTTTCTAACTGTTTTAATTAACAAAAAGTTTAGTTATTAACTGTGCTTTATGCTGATTATATTGAAGGCATTCTGTAGTTTTCTCCTTTTTTATTATTATATTTTATATTTTGTGTTCCATATTTTGGGTTCTATATTTGACATTTTATATTTTGTGTCTTATATTGTATGTATTGTATTTTATACATTGTATTTCATATTTTTGTATTCATGTCTTATATCATCAAATATATTGGACTGCTAATTATCGATATCTACCACGTACAAGCTGTTTACGACAGCTTCTGTGTGGTTACCACGTTCATTTGCATTTGTTAAAATATGTATTGTATTTATTGTATACACTACTTTTTGTGAATAAACATTATTATTATTATTAGAGAGAAGTTGCACAAAAACTGGAATATTTTTTTTTAAATTCTTATTTGTTTTCTGTTACTAAAAAATGTGTTGGTATCTATTAGTTATAATGTAATTGAGATTAACTTGAAAATCGAATTCTCAAAAGTGCATTTTAATCATAGAAGAATGTCGTGTCTGCTATAGAGTTCTTACTGTAGAATCAATAAGGAGATTTTTAAAGTTCATCGATCCAGTAATTGTATTGAAACTAATCCACTTTATATATCACCCGCATGTATACTTCAACCAATCAATATACTACATTGCCTTCTATTTATACTGGTGTTTATATGGTTTAATGTGCAAATCAAATTTCTTTGATGGCAACTAATACGAATATTGATGGAAAATTTGACTAAGAATATGTGCCTGCATAGAATGATATGTTGTCGGTAATAATTGTTTCAAAACAATGACATACACTAAACTACCGATAATTAATATTGATGTTAATATTTCTATTCACTACTTATTTAAAGTAATTTAACAGTAGAGTCCTGACATCAAATTATTAAGATTTAATACAAAAAACTTGAATGAAATGTAGCTGCTTACTGAGTTACAGGGTGGTTTATTTAAAAATTTAGAAACGATTTGTACTTAGTACTTTGAAATTGTTTTACGTATCCATTTCATATTAGGCAGAAGGTATAGACACTGTAGACCCTACCAAATTATGTTAAACAAACGTTTCTGGCTACTACCAGAAGCATACGACAGGGGCAAGTAATTGGTTAATCGTTCCCAAATTCTACGCCACTTGCGCAATAGAAATTTTAGCACAATTTTTCGATTCTCCATTACTTTCTACGTGAATAAAGTACTCATTTCTCATAACGATAGAGTCAATATCTCGTTATATTTTAAGTTAAACATGAAGCAACACAATTTTTTGAATTTTGATGTTTACGAGTAATAACTTTAAAATTTGGTATGTATTTGAATTACAAATGAAGCCTACATCAGTTAAATGTTTTATTTCTAATATAGTCTTTTCCAGAAAAATTGACAACGGTGATGGTTTTGATTTAACACAAAAAACTCCAATTACAAAGCGTTTGCATTTTTCCTTGGCATTAACAATTAAACCTAGAACGGACCAAAAAAGAATGGAGGAAATTTTAAATAAATGTAATTCATCAATATTCAAAGATAAATATATACAGTTAGAAGTAATTGACAATATAGTTGAAAGGCCTAATCTTAAGTAATTTTCCAAACCAAAATGAATATATTCGCCTGTTTCTACCTGCGTTCGGATGTCCATGCGAAGTTGAGGAGTTCATAATAATGTTTTTGAGGGTAATGTAAAGTGGGATCTAATGGAGATACAATATGCAATAATATCTGATAAGTGTGTATGTGTCTCTTTGTTTTTAAAGCCCACTTTTTTAGTTTTGCCTTTAAACTGCCAACTGGCTAGTTTGAGTTATTGACTTGATTTAATTCCACAGTTGAAGAATCTGTACGATCTAATTCAGAGTCACTACTAGAATAAATATGGTCACTTGATCTATTCAAAACCGTTGTTACTTCATTGGTTGGTTTGAACTCAGTACTAGTTTCAAGTGATTGTAAATTTTGTGAATCACTTGAAGCTTTTACTATGTTAGATTTTTGTAAATGGCCTTAAATGACTTTCTCCACTTGAATCTTTAAATTTTTATTTGTTGTTATTACCCTAATATACTACTAAATTACCTCTTCAAAAGAGTATTTTTTTTCAATTCTCCACTTTTGGTCTTTGCTGTTTTCCTTCCTTTATCATATATTGTTGTATTATGAAATTGCAATACATATATGGTATGTATCGTTCAATCCATTATTTTAAATCAGCTACTACTCTCATTTATTGCTTATCTATTTCAAATCTGCTTTATTAAATAATTTTAATTGTACTTTGTTCAAACTTCTCTCAATCCAAGTTTTTCACAATTTTATCAATCATTATACATAATATTATCGTAATAAAATATTACAGCACTGTTGAATGTATACATAAAATTAATAGAAACAATTAATTGTTGTATTAACCGAGCTGAATATTAATCACTTACAAATTAGCTTCAAGCTTAGTAAAACGGCATTCGTAAGCCGCATTTTGATATTAAAAACCTGAAATAATTATGGATGGGCGGCGAATACGAAAGTACAACGTGTTATGTAATTATTTCTTATATTAAACAAATGATTTCGCTCAGAAATTCCTGGATTACGTGGAGAACAGTTGCGGTTAAAGCCACAATAAAGAGGGCAGCACGTATAGAAAAGTGAAATATGGCTAATGAAATTTTCATTTCGCGAGTTCTTGCTTTAATATTCATTAGAACTTTAGGTAAGATACAATTTTATTTATCTTTTTTAATTATTTCAACACACTGGGCAATGCAATTGTATGTATGTAGGAAACTGTTTCGAGCCTAACTCTGTGTAATCTACTCATATTACTTTTTTACATGAAACTAACTGTTCCTAGATAATTCCACAATATAAAGAAAAAATAGTATAAATTCTAAAGAAATTGACAATTGTTTAATAGTTATTTTCGCCTAGTCCAAGAAGTGACCTACCTTGTGATTGACTTAATATGTATGAATAGGAAAAGAGGAAGATATATTACAAATATTGAAGCTAAGATATTATTAGCCCTATGGGGATATCCTGGATATCTTTTTCCCATTTAAGATCGGTAAAACTGTGCAATGATAATGAAAACCAGAAAAACTATATCTGCTGATATTTACAATTATTACTTAAAAAGACAGTTTAAAAGTGGAGAACTCCCTAGATTCATTTGTTCAGTGATGACTTCATATTGTGGGTCTCTTAAGTGTCTTCTAATTTCTAACTCTTCAAGGAAATCCAGTTCTTGTTTCTTATCACAAATATGTAGTACTTCTAGTTCTGTGTTAGGTGTCAATGAATGTTTAGTGTAAAGTATATGTTTTACGTAGTGGGATTTCTCTGGTTGTTTTATGTTGGGATTCTGAGAATTCACCTAAAAGCTACAGAATCTGTAAGATACAGGATCTGTAACTTGAACCTTTACAGATTTGTAAAATTTGCTATTCTGGAACCAAATCTGTAAGAGTCATAGTTACAGATTTTTACCTTATAGGTTTTAACTTCACTTCTGTTTATAATGTCAAAATTCTAACCTCAAAACCATTAAAAGTGTTTCAAAGCTGTGTGTGTACCGACCTGGTAAACCTTAATACTAATTGATATTTTTACAATTTGTAATGAAAGAATGGTGTAAATAAACTACTGAAATAATATATTTAACATGTTATTTATTTATTCAAATATACGTATTTTGTAGAACGCAAGGTGTAAAAAGAAAAAAGACCAAAAATACGTCTCCAAAGTAATTGGAGTTATACTTACTATAAACCCTATTTTAAATCCCAATTATTTAATAAAAAATTGGGAAGAACTAGTGGCGCAATTAAATGCACCTGGAAAAGGCCCCTCTCTTTCTGTTGAAGAGTGGAAGAAGGTAAGAAAATTATATACACTTACATTGCTTTTTGTATTGACCTTGGTTAGTTTCTCGAGATTATTGGATTGGAAGTATGCCACAAAATCGAGATATAAAAAAATGAAAGCCCTGTCAATTGGAACAGGTGGAGGACCTTAGAGCAACATTACTCTAAATGATTTAGAGGAAAGATGCCTTTCAGTTTGGGGAAAGGTTGCAATATCGGGGGCAAGTAATGTAACCATCTATGAAGGCATTGAAAATCCCGAATGTCAACAGAACACAATTTGTGAATCAGACATAATTTGTGAACCGAGCACCAGTGATCAAGTAAACCGAAGTTATGAAATCATTTATACAGTACCATCAAATGAAAAAGAAAATAACAATGAACACACAGGGCAACAACAACCAACAACAAAAACAGGAGAATATTAAAAGGTATAAAACCAAACCATTAGGTATTCTCTCAGAAAATTTAATCAAAAATACTGCAAATCTCACGGAAACAAATGAGAAGCTAGTTAAAATTTTTGAAGATATTTTGGAATTATCTAGAAACAGTTGGTTTTGTTTAAAAAAGTAATTATGTAAGGGACAATCCCTAAAATATTTCATATCTTTTGCATAAAATATGTGAACAACTTTGACATAATGTACAACAAGGAAATTGTAAAAGATGTAAAAAACCACATGAATTCCCAAAAATTGCATAGACTTTCACAATGACATAATGTCCATAGTAAATTTCTCTGGAATTGAAAAATTTAATGGACGCTAATTGCTGAAAAATAACACCGCCCTACAAAATTTAAGAAAAAAATTGTTGCCAAGTATTTGTGAACGAATTTAGGGTAATTCAGGTCTGCTGAATTCAAAAATAAAAGCAGTTTTTCCAAATTGGCTCTAGTTTTTGAGGTAATGGATACATAATTTTTCAAGGAATTTAGCTATAACATATGCTTTTTATTTTTTAAGAATAATTTACGAACAAGAAATTTACGTAGAAACGAGAGTTCGACCCTGTTTAGTGAGCGTACCACGTGCCGACTGCTGATCACGTGATCAGTGCGTGCAATTGTTTGTCTTGTGTCTCTTGATTTTAACTGTCAGTTCAGCGTTAGCAGTTGTTCTACTAAGACTTAGCGTCACGGTTATTGTTATTTTCTTACGTATTTTGTGTATTTAGTTCTTATTGCCTACCTAGTGAAGTTATTTAAATTTAATAGACGTCACGTGTAAGGTAGGAGTACATGTGACGAATATTTGTACCTATATTTTTAACTAAAGTTACTCTTTTTTCAAAGGAATGAGTTCTTCACGCAGAAGCTGTTTGAACAGCCCTAATGTCTTCTGCTACATTTGTGGCCAATATACTGTAGCGAAACAAGGAAAAAATATCACAGATTCTGTTAGGCAAGCTTATCAAGCTTATTTCGGCGTACAGCTTGGAGACCAAGACAAGTCCTGGGCTTCCCATATAGTGTGCAAAACGTGCGTCGAATGTTTACGACAGTGGTCAAACAAAAAAAGGAAAAGTTCGAAATTTGGTGTGCCCATGATGTGGAGAGAACCTAAAAACCACCATGATGATTGTTATTTTTGTTTAGTTAATGTAAAAGGTTTTAACAAATACATGAAAGGCAAATGGGATTATCCTCATTTAGAATCAGCACGAAGACCTGTGCCACATAGCGAAAAGATTCCCGTACCAGTATATACAACACTGCCAGATGTTCTGATGGCGGAAGAAGAAGAAGAAATTAAGGACCAGTACAGTAGCAGTGGAAGTGAATATGAGCAGGAAATACAATCAACACCACAGCAGTTCTCTCAAGAACTGAATGACCTGATACGGGATTTCGGTCTATCAAAGCAAGCATCTGAACTTCTGGCATCCAGATTAGAAGGAAAAAACGGTCTACAACCAGATATAAAAATAACCATTCATAGAACACGAGAGGTGAAACTTGTTCCTTACTGTAGTCAAGATGAAGATCTTATTTATTGCAACAACATTCCCGGACTTTTCCGTCAAAAGGGAATACAATTTGTTCCAGGTGATTGTCGACTATCCATAGATAGTTCCAGTAGAAGCTTAAAGTGTGTTTTGCCACACAATGGCAACCGATATGCATCAATTCCTATCGCCCACTCAACAAAACTTAAGGAAGAATATCAAAACATCAAGTTGGTATTACAGAAACTATCCTATGAAGAACATCAGTTTTCCATTTGTGTTGATCTAAAAATGGTCAACTTCTTGCTTGGGCAGCAAGGTGGGTACACAAAACACCCTTGTTTTATCTGATTGTGGGATAGTAGGGCGAAGCAAGATCATTGGAATATGGTTAATTGGCCAATAAGACAAAATATGACTGTAGGAACAGCAAATGTCATAAACGAACCATTGGTTGACCGTGAAAAAATCATTCTCCCACCGCTCCACATCAAGTTAGGACTAATGAAACAATTTGTTAAGGCTTTGAGTAAAGATGGCGAGTGTTTCGAATACATTTGTAGATCGTTTCCTAGGCAAAGTATGGAAAAGCTTAAAGCTGGTATTTTTGATAACCCTCAAATTCGCAAACTCATTAAGGACTCTAATTTTACAAATCACATGACGCCACTTGAAGCTGCTGCTTGGTGTAGCTTTGTTATGGTAGTTAAAAATTTTTCGAGTAATCACAAAGCGGACAATTACGAGGAATTAGTGCAACAGATGTTATTAAACTTTAAAAACTTGGATACTAATATGAGTATTCAAGTACACTTTCTTCACAGCCACTTGGATAAATTTCCCGATAATCTTGGCAATTTCAGTGAGGAACAAGGGGAACGGTTCCACCAGGATATAAAGGAGATGGAGGTGAGGTATCAATACAGATGGGATCATCATATGATGGCAGACTATTGTTGGAGTCTCCAACGTGATGTACCTGACGGTCCTCATAAAAGAAAATCCTACAAAAAGAGCTTCATTCCTACAAATTAGATGTAATTTTTTAAATTAAATTAATTCTTTGCTGTTATACCTAATCAATAAATGAATTTAATTATTTTATCGTTTCTCTTTTTTTGAAACCACTTTAATATGTTTTACTAAAAGTTACTTATAAGGGCCATTGTTCTAATAAATTGATATTTTTCTCTATCTTATCATATTTTGATAATATATCTCTAAAATTAGAGCCAATTCACCTAAATGGACTTCAAATTCGTGATCAGCACCACGAAATTACCTAGAAATCGCCCAAATATTGTTGACAATAAAATTAGTGTTGATTGTAATATAAGAAGTCCCTAAAGTATTTACCACAGATCAACATGGTGTCGTTGATAAGAGGTGAAGAATAATTTTCAATTTTTTCGTAGAATCTGAATCCGGGGTTGAAATTATCCTATCATCTCAGGATTTTAAGATATTTATTTTCCACAGAACATAACTACTTTATCAAATTCAATTTTTGCGGAAAATACTTCCGTACTTCATTTTGTATTAATTGTAGAGCGATGTATTGCAAATGAACGCTCAGTTTCTTAAATGAAATAGTGGATGATTTGGATATTGATGCGATCTATTAAAAGCTACCACATAATTTATGGGTATAATAATGAGATGTTCACTGATTATAAATCACGTCAAGTGTCCAGAGTCAAGCTGCTATACTTCTTGCCACCAACTCCTGGTCACGTGGAGTCTTTCATTGGTCCACAGAGTCTTTTCCATCGTAGCTTCTTATTATTTTTCTGCAAAAAGATCATGGTATCAGTGGTTTTTCTCCTTTTCGAATACTAACAGGTATTTCGCATATTCTACGTGCTATTAAGAATTATCTACAGAATTATGGTTCTTCCTCAACCACGATTATAGCCTTCTTGTATTAATACGACAAACGGCTTATAGGTAATATTTTTTGGTTGACACCTCAGATTAACAAATGAAATAGATATGTTTGTTTTGATCTTTTCTTGTCCCAAAGATTGAGTCACATTCTAAGCTCACTTGCGGTCACTCCCACTGCTTTGCCATATTTACAAAGTCTCTTTAATTGCAGGAAAAATTAAATTAGAAGTTTAATTGAAAATGTGTTAAAAAGTTATGCAAATAAAAGAAAGTCGTACTAATTCATGCATTTGAGTCGCTGCTTTCAAAATTAATTATTAATACTAGAATTTTATTTAATAGAGACAAATTCTTATATAAATTTTAATCAAGTATTTGTTGTATCCTTAGATACCTTCATAGTTATAATTAAAAGTGGCAACATTGCTCAAAATTTCAGTACCTGTTCAATGTGTCACTAGTAATCTGTTTAGTAGTTTTGTCCTTGTTTAATTACCATATAAAGAGAGATGCAAATATCGTCAGACTGTGATCGAAGGTCATTTCGAATAGGTCGTAGTATTGTAGTAAATAATGTCAAACGTGGTTTGTTTATACGAGCGCCATTACGACTAGAGAGTAAACATTCAGTTCTTACGTTTTGATATGTTTTTCAAAACTTTTAGTGACAAAATAAACTTTTAAGTTAATTAATTTAATATTTTTGGATTATCATGGTTCGTCGGTGCCAAGTTTGTCAGAAAAACAGCCGAAATCACCAAGGCCATGTATCTACAATACCATCCCCACTTTTTGTAATTCATCCATTATTTCACTACTGGCGTTTAGAATTGTTGGCGGCAAAAATAAACGTGTTTGTGAATGAATAGCCCTCTCTATGTTTATTATTACTCTAAGGTTGACACCAAATTTGTGATAACAGCTGCTCAGTAAAAATTATGAGAACTTGGAGGTTATTATTTTCACGAACAATAAAAATTCGATTGATAATGAACATATCGATCATCCCCCATAAAATCCAATTTATATGTTGACACACGTAGAGCGTAACAATCTAAAAAGCAAGTCCAGCATTGATTTCTGCTTTTAATTGAAAGAAGATTAAAGCAACCAACTTTTCACATCTGTTTTTTATTCACTTTGTTTTCAATTCCACAGGATTGAACTTGACCATTTTGCATAATTTCTTTCTAGTTTCCGAAAGTTATTATTGCTAATCACGCTAGTTTTTGAGTGAAATATTTAAAAGGCTGGTTTCACTAGACATGGAGCAGAGGATTGAAGTCTAGCATACCACAAAGATTTCCAAAAACATTTTAAATAGTTGCGTAATGAATG
Organism: Galeruca laticollis; assembly: GCA_963921935.1. Classification (NCBI taxonomy): domain Eukaryota; kingdom Metazoa; phylum Arthropoda; class Insecta; order Coleoptera; family Chrysomelidae; genus Galeruca; species Galeruca laticollis. Next base: position 78,872,767 of record OY998183.1, read on the forward strand.
AATGTGTTCCATTAGTAAGAAATTATCGAGTGGATAAACTGATCAGTTTTCCAAAAACACAGTTTATATTATAGCATTGTTATTCTTTGAATTAAAAATATCTACTCAATATCAATTTATCACGGTTGAGGTTGACAAAATTAAATATCATAAATTTCAAAATCATTCCAATCTGTCTTCGTATATTCAACACAAAACTGCTAACAGATTTTGTGCGTATTAATTTATTCATCAAATGCACGAGAACTACAAATAGATAATTTGACCCAGGGTTCGTTCAAATATTCCTTGATAAGTGGTTCTTTCTTCAATAATTCGGAAAAACATCGATTTTTTGCTATTTTGAAGTTCTTTGAAAGTTTCATCATAAAAAGATGAACATTGTACAGTCTTCTTAGCAATCAAATTATGTATCTTGGCTCATGTAATAATTGTCATAAAATATGAGCCCAATTTTTATACTTTCACTCCTTTTTTTTACACGTTCCTGTTTGTTCTCCTACCCTTCCATTCAAATCATCAAACTTCTTATCCAAATTCTGTTGATACATTTGCATTATTCCCACATTTCTTTGTCCTTATACTTTTATAGATTGTATTTCTTCAGTTATATTCTCATTCTGTTTATTTACTTCCACTTGAATTGTTCCAGATAAATTTTCGTCTAGGCATCTACCTAATTCTTGAACTTCTTGAACAACCTGTTTTTGAATTTCTTCTCTGTTTTTAATCCCATTCTCTTAGATATCTACTCTCAAATTCTTATTTTGATGTTCCATATTTTTTTTAACTTTATCTACCTGCTTTCTAAATTCTCAATTCTCCTCCCTAATTTCCTTAATCTCTTTCAAATTTTCTTCTCCATCATGTTCATGTTTCCATTGATATAATTAATATCTCCCCTAATATTATTCATATCTCTCTTCATATTCTTTTCCATACTATTCATATTCTCATTTTGTTTAGCAAATAAATGTTCCATCATTGCTAGTTCTTCTTTGTGTCTCCTGTCTAATATCCTCTTGGTCTTCATTTTCCTCTCCTGTCAAAGCTACTTCTGATCTTTGTCCTCCCTTTTCTAAATATTGTACCTGAAAATCTCCTCTTCCATGACTCCTTTCTTCATCAGATTCACTTTCTATTCCTCCTTTCTCTCCATCCCTTAACGGGAATTTTATTTTAAATATTACTAACGTTTAAAAAAAAAATTCAAAGCCTTTTTTATTCGTGCCCCTTTCCCAAATTTATAGAGCCTTCTTTATTCGTGCTCCACATTGGTTGCGACATTATTGTACATGCGGCTTAACCACACGTATGTTATATTATTTTAAACTTATTGTCAACATATTTTCCGGCTATCAATAATTTCTGTTATCGAAAGATGAATTTATTTAATTATTATTATTATTCTCTATTCTCAGGGTGAGTTCTGTTAGTTACCAAAACAATGTTTATAATTTTTAAGTATTGTAAAACAATATCCTATTTCCACTTTTGATATTTATAAATTGCAATACTTTTGCCATTCAATTGTCTCTCTTACGTACGCTATCCAATATAGCAATGCTTACTATATTTTCTCATTTTTGTAGAAATTTGAGTTTATTAGCAAAATACAGCCTCCGGAGTGCAACAAGTTACCAATTTTATGATTGAATATTATACACGACATCTCACAGATAACTTCTATTGATTCTCAGCTCACCATAGCCAGTAAAACGAGTGCTATGGTACTTGAAGTACGACATTTTTGGAGAAATTCAAGTTTGTTAGCACAGTACAGCCTCCGGAGTGTAACAAGTCACCAACTTCATAATTGAATATTAGTCAGAACATCTCACAGATGAACCCTATAGATTTTCAGCTCACCAGATTCACTACAACGGGTGCTTTGGTACATTAAGCACGATATTTTTATCATTTTTGGAGAAATTTAAGCTTGTTATCACGATAAATTCTCCAAAGTGCAACAAGTCACCAATTTTATGATTGAGTATTGTTCTTAACATCTTACAGATAAACCCTATTGATTTTTAGCTCACCATAGCCAGTACAACGAGTGGTATGGTACGTGAAGTACGACATTTTTGTCATTTCTGGAGAAATTTGTTAACACAATACATCTTCCGGAGTGCAACAGTTTACTAGTTTTATAATTGAATATTGTTCAGGATATCTCACAGATGAACCCTATTGATTTTCAGCTCACCAGATCCAGTACAACGGGTGCTATGGTACTAGATGTACGACATTTTTGTCAGTTTTGGAGAAATTTAAGTATGATAGCTGTACAGCCTCCGGAGTACAACAAGTCACCAATTTTATGATTTAGAATTATTCAGGAAACCTCAGAGATGAACCCCACTGACATTTACCTCACCGTAGCCAGTACAACGAGTGCTATGATACTTGAAGAATGACATTTTTGGAGAAATTGCAGTTTTTTAGCACGATACAACCTCCGGAGTGTATGCAATTGACCAATTTTATTATTTGATATTGTTCAGAGTATAGCATAGATCAACTTTTTTGATTTTCAGCTGACTGGATCTAGTACCACGGGTTCTATAACCAGGGCATCTCACACTTGCGGAAAAGTTAGTTTGGATCTTTGAAACCGTTTATTTTATAGTTAGTTTTTCAATTACTTATGGCTTCAAAAGCCATACAATTGAGCATAAATACATTTAGCGATCTAGAGATATATTAACTGATGACCAATCAGTTAATGTATCCAATTCTATAGTAAAACTTATGAGAAGTAAATCGAAATTAAATAGCTTATTTGATAAATTGGAACTTACACTTTCTCGGTCATAGAAATAAATTACTTGGAGGAATTCATTGATATATTAAAATCAATTGCTACAGTTTCATATTACGTTCAGGGCTACAATTGTTACTATGCCCAATTCTGCCTAGTTTATAATCTGGAAGAACCAGATTTGATTGGCAGCTGGATTGCAATTTGTGGCATTTTACCGTTATTGCATCACAACTAAAAGAGAGCTTAGAAGGATGACTTGATAAGCTTTTTGAACTGTCACTTAAAGTAAATGGAGCCATATGGGCGTCATGTTTACATCCTAGTTACAAAATAAGTTGGATGCCAGAAAGCATCACAACAGCTGCGGGGCTAAGAATTCTCAATCAATTCGTGGATAAGGGTCAAATTACAAAAACATGAAATAATACCTGGGGGTAGCAGGAGTAGCAATAATAGTAGAGAAGATAACAGTGGCAGAGGCAGTGATCAACTACAGACATCAAAATTGGTGATAGAGTTCAGCTCCCTAAACGATAAAATCAAAGAGCTCACCTACTTTGAACGCTACCCAAATATAAAAAATGTTTTCATCCAATATAACACAAGTTTGCGCTCATCAGGACCTGTAGAAATATTGTTCTCTTTTGTAGTTTTGATTTATTCCCCATCAAGAGGCTGTTTGTCTGATAGTACATTTGAAAATCTAGTGTGCATGATTGGAAATTCTTCATTTACTGATTAATAGGCAGGGCTGGATTAGTTCTATTCTATTTACATTACCAATCACCTGACTGTATTTTGAATTGAAATAGTTGAAATACTGTATTTTGTATTTCAAATACACGACTTGACAATATTTTGTATAAATCGTATCGTGAATATTTGCGGTATAGTATTTTGTAATTTGTATTTCAATTAAAGCAAATCATGTATTTTGCTCAGCTCTGCCAACAGCATGTTAAAGCAATTTGTTATGCAGAATCAATAAAACCGAATAAAGCCAAACGTATAAGTTAAATTAGAATAAATAATCATTGTCGCAATTATATTTTTGTATACTTTCCTTGGAGAGATAATCATATATTATCTCTTTTCAAGAGAACTTTCCTCTCATCTTGTATCTTTTTCCTTAGTATAACTCTGGCAATCTTTTTTTATAACGACTGCTCTACTCTAAATCCCTCAACTCGATGTATTTAACTAATTCGTAGTTTTCACATGTTGTATGTGTTTATCAATATCCCTTTCGACAATAATATTAAGTTCATATGCCCTAACGACAATTTGGAAAATAAAATAATATAATTTTCCGTTTAGATATATGAAACGTTAAGGTAATGTATACAAAATTATTCATTTCATACTTTTCCTAGTGATTCCATACAATACCAAATGCGCAGGCGGCAATTTCTGGAAAATACAATAGCAAAGTAGACACGCGGATATACTACTCCAGCAACCTGTCAAATTAGAACCAATATGACGGTGGTGAACAAACAGTGGTATCAGGTTAACTTGTTTTTGTAAGCAAAAGTGATAATTTGAAGAAGTGTTTAGTGGTTGTGTGGCTCATAGTTATATGAAAATGCCTACGTTTTGTTGTATAGTTCAGAGTGGAAGCAGAATTAGCAACCCGGATAATGTTAACTTTTATCGAATTCTACAAGTAGTGTTATAGTTTAAACAAAGAACTTATCTTAACGAATTATCTGCCTCCCTATGCAAAGAATGGATGAAAGCAATCAAAAGTGAAGACTTCTCGGATGCAAATAATAAGAATGAAAAAGTGTGCTCGAAGCATTTTATCTCAGGTGAATTAATTCATTAGCGTAAGGGTATTATAACTGATGTGTTTATTACTGACAAGCACCATTGCTCAATTATTCTGAGGCCCTTTGGTAATAAATCACATAAGGTGCTCTCGAACTTGCCTCTGACTATTAGAACTATCTCATCAGCATACCCCATACATTCGAATCCAAGCTCCGTTAGCCTGTAGAGCAACTCGTCTACTACGAGGCTCCATGGAAGGGGAGATATCACTCCCCCTTGAGGAGTCCTCCGACTACCTTTAACTGAGGTGGTTGGATTAACCACCTGTGTCTCAGCTATCCTCGTCTTCAACAACTCATACATCCATTTTACAATGGTTTCATTTACTCCTCGCCTTTTTAGTGCTTCTTTGATAGACACATGAGTTGTGTTGTCAAATGCCCCAGATATATCCAGGAATGCGCACATTGCGATTTATTTGTTGTTCAGAGTTCTCTGGATGACTTCAGTCAGCTGATAGAGAGCCGTCTCAGTTAATCGACCCGCTCTGTAAGCATGCTGATATTTATTAAGTGGTGTATTCTCCAGATTCTCTGTTCTTATGTAGTTATTCACTACGTTCTCCATTGTTTTGAGTAGGAACGATGTTAGACAGATGGGTCTAAAAGATCGGGGATAAGTCCCATCCTCTTTCCCTATTTTTGGTATGAAGGTTACCCTTGCCCTTCTCCATTTTATAGGTATTAGACCTAGTGCTAGACTGCTTCTTGTAATCTTCAGCAGGCGAGGAAGAATCTCCTCTATCCCTTGCTGCAGAAGTGCTGGAAATATTCCATCCACTCCTGTTGATTTATGTGGTTGAAAGGTACTTATTGCCCATTTCAACCGTTGCCTGGTAAATATTTTCTTAGCAATGTCCCAATCTTCCTTGCGGGGTTTTTTGGTGTAATTCATTGCTATTTCAGTGTTTGTTGCTGGTTCACTACCTGGAAAGTGGGTTCTAAGAAGAAGACTCCATCGGTCCTCTTCACCTTTCGTGTATGAACCTTCTGGCTTTTCAGCGACATTGTGGGGTTAGTTCCCACATTTGCCATGACCTTTTGCAGTCAGGCCGCTGTGTGGGTGGAAGTGATCTTTTCACAAAAGGCTTGAAAACTAAGCCTTTTGGCCTTCCGAATCTCTTTATAGTACTGAGTAAGCTTCTCAGTGTACCAATTACCGTCACGTTGGTCTCTATTAAAGAGCCGACGGACCCCTTTTCTGAGGTTTGACAGTTTCTCATTCCACCAAGGAGCGTCCTTTTCTAAACGAGCTTTTTACAGTGGGCAACTGTAATGAGAAGCTTCCATTATTGCCTCACTGATCTGTTAGAGTCTTTGTTCCAGGTCGTAGTGCGGGTGATTTACCCCATTCACTTCAACGTGTTCCAAATTGTCCTTCAGATTGGTCTTGTGAAGATATCAATCAGTGTTTCTAGGATTTCGGATTGTAAGAATCGAGGTGGTATTTCTTTCTATCCTAAATTCGATGATCCTATGGTCGGAATGTGATGGCTCGCTCATCACCCTCCAATCTTTTACATTTTTCCTAGCAGCAGCATTAACAATTGTTACGTCCAAGACCTCTTCTCTTGCTCTCGTGACAAAGGTGGGGGTTGTCCCCACATTTAAGGTCTCTAGATTAGTTGCTAAGAGATATTCTAATAAACACTCACCATTTGTGTTGTTATTAGTGCTTCCCCATACGGTATTGTGAGCGTTGGCATCACAGCCAATTATAATTGACAGCCGTCTGCATTGGCTGTTATAGTATGAGAGGAAATTTGAAGGCATCTAGATTTAACGCAAAAGTTACAGTAAACTCCTAAATGTGTTAACAGAAAAATGTTTCATATCTTCTAATTTTATTGTTTTAAGTTGATTGGAATGCATTGTAGCTTTTACAAAATGATATAGCTACTTGTTCTGTGTTTCTACTCGGTTCACAATAAGCATAAATATTCATTATGTCAAATGCAGGTTCCCCTCCAATGAAAATGTATAAACTCCATTAATTTTGGATATTTTAGCTTTGTATGGGGCAGCATCATCTGGATGTTCATCCAGCAATATTTTATAATAATCCAACATTGTTTGCCACTAAAAATGATCATGAATAAGACATTTTGCTTTCACTGCACAGGATTTTATATGTCTGTGTCTGTGATTGTTTGTCCTCCAGCCGCCATTTTTGTGTGGCGCAGGTAATGGTCTTGGATTGCCCTATAGGCAGTAAACGAATCTAATCTAACCTAACCTAACATTTAACGAATACTTTTGAGTGCAAATATCTACCTTTTAACTAAAGCTCGTTTTTAATGAGTACCCTATAGTGAATTTTAGTAAAGTTATTTTCGAGCGAACATAAATTGTTTACTTGTCCATTTCATGGATGTGTAGGTACCTACTTACATAACATTGATAAACAGAGGCCAAAATATATTTGTTTTACACATTGTCAATAGACCAGCCAGCACTTTATACAATCCCTAGAAAGTTTACATATTACCTAGGTGAAGTATGTAATGAATAATAATATTCCCTGGACGGCCCATGTATTCCATACTTTCCCTAGCTATTGTATAGAATACCTGAATTCTACATATTGCTGGTAACATATTATGTACTTTTCAAATGCACTGAACATTTTCGTAATACGATTAACTGAAAGTTTAAGTGATTTTCTCATGTAAAAGTGGAAATTGGATTAACTACGTGACCGTAGTATAAAGTGGTTTATAAAATGAGCTATTCATTCGAATACAACGTATTTTCCCTCTTTTGGAATTCAAAAGTGAAATCATATATTCCAAATTTATCAATAGCTTATAACTAGGGTTGCAACTTTATTTGTTTAGCATCATCATTAAATTCTGACAAAAATAATCTGAAAATTAATCATAATTATTAATTAAAAGGTATCGTTTGGCTATTTGAAACGTCACCAACTAATTAATATCGATTTCCATTTCAATTGTGAATAACCATAATTCATGTAACTAAACAGTTAATTATAATAATTTTGAAATAACTGAAATTAGAATTACTAATAATAAAATTATAATTCCAGTGTAATTAGGTATATTTTTGAAATAGCTACTGCTGTAGGTATTGTGATAAATGAAGTCTGTATCAGCCAAATAGAATAAATAAATGTTAATAAACGCTGGAACATGTTCGTTGATATTTTAATTATTGCATTGCACAATACGAATTTCCTTTTTTGAATACAATTCTCTGGTTCTGTATCAATCTCTTCAGTTATTTCATGTAACGTCCAATACTACGTGTAAGAATTAACGGTAACGAATTGAAAGCGAAAATTCCAAACAACAACGAATTGTTAATACCGTTCATTCATTGATAATGTACAGAACTAAAAAACATTGATTTCAACGTAGGATATATTCGAAATACTCGTCGCAAATGTCTTTGGCAATTTACTCTTGAATAAAAATGTGTTCTAACGTTATCCATCATGTTAGAAGTGATCGATCTAATCACAAGCGTCATTCGTTCTCTTGTGTCAACTACGTCGAAGGCTTCAGTTTAGATACAATACTTTTTGATATAGTATAAAGCGAAATCTAATAACACATATTTGGGAATCATACTGGCCTCCCTATCTATCGATATTGAAATATTGCTGGGCATTGATTTGTTAGCGGCGCCGAGCTCCGTCTTGACGAAACTACATCATATTTACTGCAACTTGTTGGTCTGTTGAATCAGTTTGGGAAAGTTGGTACACCAGTCTTGAATAATTATCGCCATCCAAATGTACATCAGTAAAAAAGGATCCTATAATCTCGCTGCTCAAATATTAATCTTTTTCTTTGCATATGCTCTCTCATCCAATGAGGATTTTTTCTAGGCCAATAGCAGCCAATTAGGCTGTTAGTATGAACGCGCATTTATTAGTCAACAAATCATATTCTAATTTTAATCACGTTGTGATCTTATATTGCATCAGTCTCATGAAAACACCCTCTTTAATAACTTTTTTTTTTCTTGCAGTTCCATACAGATTCCCATGTAAGCGTTAATCGTTTTCTTATTGGATGTTTCTATTACTTGCAGCGCTTCGTGGTGTTTAGAATTCCTTTATTCCCGTCCATTGACGAATATTTTTAAGCCACGATAATTTTTTTCTATCCATTCTATTAGAGCCTTAAGCTCTCATTGGGGTTGCCCTAATCTTAACTAAAGAATTATTAAGGCTAGCTGTGGTTACCAGTGGATATATTAACCATCATGTAATTAACCTTTACCCAAAAAGTGGATTGTTACTAGTGTTCTTGAGAGAAAATATAAGGTGACAAAATTATCAAAGACTATAACAAGTTATTACTAAAATATAATTTTCACAGTATACTGAAATAAACTATCCGAATAATATCGTAGGTCTACTCGTTATTCATAGGAATAATAAAATATCAAACTAGTTTCTTTTGAGAAATACTGGAGTACAAAAATAAATAAATAATCGCTGCTTATATAAGGCGTTATCGCCGATGATTATTATATATTATATGGGGTTCTTTGTATTAGCGTTTCCTTGGTTTCCTTAAGTCAAATCCGTGAATAGGCGCCACTGAATTTTAGAAACTATAATGCTGAGCGCGATAGTAAAAAAAACGTTATAGAAGTAGCCAAAACGCGGAAAAATATATGTACACAACTAACATATAAATAAATAAATAGTCCAACTAGTACAGGCCAATCGTTTATTGCTATTAAGGAAATAGGCAATACGAAGCTCCTGTTACAAGTAAACACAAAAGAAAATAAGTCAAATATCAATTACCAATACAAAAATAGCGTAGGTATGAAACAAAAGAGTAATCGATTTAGTAGAAGTTATAGCGTGGTAGGATCATACGAGCTTTACATGTATATACCCAATGTAATCAAGCCGCAAATGTTCAATTGCACTAGCATACAAATTAATATGAGTAGATATCACTAATAGAAAATCACTTAATAATCACGAGTGATAATGTAAGTCTTTATCGAGAGGTGAATCAGCAAAACGAAATTCTCTGTTATACTTAGCTGGATGGCACGTTTTGGGTTCCAACCAAACGTTCACAAGGTCACAATCGGGAGTAGATATCTGGTAAATATTCAGGGATCGTCTCGGCCGGAAATAAGTTCTGCTACTTTATAGCAGGTCGAACCAGGTATGCAGTCGAGTACAAAATCCAATCTCGACAATCAAGAGGCTCCAAAATAAATCCCAAAATAGACGAGAATATATAACGTAGAAGTAGGAAACCAAAAATAAAAACCCTACAACAAGGAGAGGAAATAATCAATCACACCATCTACAAAGTTGTAATTTGTGAAAACTAAAAATAACACCTCAATTTATGAATGAGGGTTCTCAAAATTCCAATATCCAGCCACGTGGAATGAATCAATCAAAAGCCTCCACCAATAGGCTTACAAAATGGCGAATTCTTGCAGGTGTTGAAAGCAAGTTGATTCGATCTTAGTGAATCGTGGTTCCGGTGCAAAATAATATCCCTTAACGGCGGAAAATCGACTTCAAAACTAATTGCTTCCTCAAAATAGTCGGATTACCAAACAATTTGTGCAAATTCTATCCCCTAATTAGGGTAAATGATAATGAAACCAAGAAAATAACTCGCACAAAGTACCGAACCCTTTTCGTTCCTCAATCCATACAATACACACCTTCCTTCTCGTCGTTTTCAAAGAAAAGATGGCTTCAAAACCAATGATACAAACCATATCAAAAGTTTTTAAAGTTCGAAATATCCAAAAGTCCGTTAATAAAAACTATTAAAAACTATGCTTTAAATTATTCCAGTTGGTAAACATGTATTTTTCTACAACTACTATGCAAAACACGCTTTTCTACACAAATTTTTATGCGCGAAGCAAGCCTTTTCTTAATTAGTTTGATATCCGTTAGAAAAGTAATAATGTAGAGTGGAGGAAAAGTACACGTTATGGTACTTTTCAGCACGGAAATGTCATTTTGCCCACAGAAATGTCAATGTCAAATTTTTTTTGACAATACTTTATAGTGGATTTCTGGGTGTTCAAATTTAAAATTTAAACTAAAAATTCTGTAAGTAAACTATTTTTTAGATTATGTATTTTAGTTTATTGATGATAGATTATAAACAAATTCATTTATTACCCATTATTTTAGGAACTATGAACCGTTCTGTTTAAGTTAAATAAAATACATATATAAGTAATTTTTTTATTTAATTAATAAATGTAGTTGTAGAAAAAATATTGTGTACAACTCGTACGCAAAGCTGGATACTCGCTGGATTTGCGGCACTCGCCTTACGGCTCGTGCCACAAACTTCTGCGCTCGTAGGAAAAGTAACGCTTTGCGCACTTGTTGTACAAACTACTATTGTCGAACACAATGGAGAAATAAACGGAGTACGTCCAAATGTCCTACATTCTCCTTCCTTATTGTCGCTTTAATAAATATTTATACATGTTGAGGAAAAGCAAGATCGTTCTTGTAGCGAAGCAATTTCGGCGAGTTGGAGATTAATACCAGCCGTGTAGAAGGGATACGAGTTTACCCGATCACCAAAGCATTTTTAGATTTATTAGCTATGCAGAGTGTCCCAAAATATTAAATAGTCCACAACAGTCAACAAAAGAATGAATATTAAGGAAAAAGTATTAAGACGAACCATGATTACAGGAAGTGAATGTGCAATGTTATTTTTATTGTCCACTAGGATTTATAAAAATACCAATTTGAAATTTGTTTAATTATTCTTGAATTAAAGAATATATTTAAGAAATAATGTAAGTAAGAATTGTATTCTAAATTCAGACCGTAACAATTCTACTGCTCCCTCCTTCAATTTTAACTTGAAGAATGCGGCGTTGGAAATGGTAGAGCTCTCCATGCAGTACGTGATCGAACCAAAATACCCTCAACATTCTACGAAAAAACCACATTCCGAAGATTTCAATTTTGTGGATGATTTGTACTTTCAGCGTCCATGCTTCAACACCGTACAGAAGAACGGATCAGATAAAGCATTTCGTATATCTGAAGCAGAAACTCAAGTTCTTCTCTGTAAGAAACTTCCAAAGTCTTAGAAAGGTTGTCCTAAAATATTCGATCCTCTATCTTATCTCCAGATCTGGATCTCATTCTTCATTAATCGTGCATCGTAAGTATTTAAATTGTATGATTTGTTCGATTTCCTCATCATTAGTATGTATTGTAGTGTGTGGAACATCGTTCCAACAACCATAAATTTGGTTTTGCTAATGTAAATTTTCACGTCTAGTTTTTGGCTTTCTTCATTGACACGTTTTAGTAGACTTTGTTGCCATCTGTTATTATCACGGTATAATAATAAATAACATCGAACCAAATTTGATAAATAAGTTGTATTATTTGATATAAGAAAATTAAGTTTATTCTCTGTGACATGATATAATATATATTGTAGTCGACTTATCCGCGTTCCATTCGACTGATACATTCCGTAGACACTGCATATTCCAGAAGACCGTGTACATTGGACATTCGAATACTTGGTTCATAGTTTCAGAAATTTTCGGGTTAGACTATGTCTGCAACCATACTCCCGATTACTCTGACGCGCGTTTAGTTAGTTGCAGTTTCCAATAAAAAGTTTCTTAATTTTATTACAAATTAAATAAAAAGTAAACGGTTTTAAAGATAAAAATAACTTTTCCGCACTTAAACAATCCTGAGGGTGTATACTCAATAATAAAATGGGTCACTTGTATACATTCCAGAGGCTACATCGTGCTAACAAACAGAAATTTCACCAAAAATTACCAAAAACGTGATATATCTGGATTTATAGAACCCGTTGTACTGGATTTTGTGAGCTGAAAATTAATAGGGTACATCTATGAGACGCCCTAAACAATATCCAATCATAAAATTGGCCCTTTATATACACTCCGGAGTGCTAACAAATTAAAAGTGCTCCAAAAATGACAAAAATGTAGTAAAAATCAACTGTCTCGACGCTTACTTCGTGGAATCTACTCATATTACTGCTTTGAAATTAAACTTACTGTTTCTAAATAATTCCACAATATATTGAATAAAAAGTTAAAAATTCAAGAAAATTCGACAATTGTTTCGATATTAAATATCGTCAGAATGACAGAAGTTACATTTCAGTTGGTGCCTACCTAATGTTTATTAATTATTTTTGGCTAGAGCAAGAAGGGACCTACCTAGTGATTGACTTAATATATGTTAATAGAAAAAAGAAGAAGATATTGTAATGTTTTTCTTATTTATTTAAACAGTAAACGGGTGGGATAAACTTTTAACACACGGTATGGCTACTTACGAATTTATTTGAACACTAAGCTACTCACTAACACTTAACTTATATACCCTTAACTATTTACTTAAATTTAATTTATGTACACACAACCTTAATTATTAATTTATATCAACACTTTACTGTTTGGTGTATTCTTGTTTATTTGTCGAGATGACTTCATCAACTAAACTGAACTTCTCCGCTGGTCGGTCCTTTATATATATTAGTTCCTTTTTTACTAGATAATTCTAGATTGCGGCTTACACAAAAACAATTGGCTCTCGCATTTTGTAGATAACAAAAACAATGTCTAGATAAGATAGTCACAATCGTGAACAGTTCTAAGAAATCCTTGTGCATCCGCCATAATTTTAACTTTCATACATGGCTTAGACAGAGTCGTATTCAGGGACTGTACCAGTGTGCTGTTTCGTAACATGACCCCCTCCTTAAATGGAAGTTCCTCCTGGAACTTTTGTGTAGCCGAGACTGGATGTTCGAATCGACAACTGGCCCCATTTCTACACTTTCCGATCTTATGGAAACAGCAGGGAACCGTCTTCATCAGATACTGATAACGGGGGTTGTAGCTGTAAATTAATATCTGGATACCGGTATCTCGAAATTTAATCTCTACCATGTTCCTGATAACTCGCCAATCCATCTGGTTACTAGCTATCTTAGGCATAGCCAGTTTCTTCATGCTGGATTCTAACACATGGTCTCGGAGGTTTCGAAGTGCTTCTCACACATCGCGGTAGGTAGATCGAACTTCGGATTCATTTTTAGTTACCACGTAGAAGACGTAGCACGAATTATATTTCAGTTTAATTGTCTTGCCAGGGGCTGGAATCTGGTCATCAAGTTTTCCTATTTGCCCGAACTTCTTCGAAAGACGAATGCCAACCCTCGTGCGTTCTTGAGACGGGCGGGGATGTTATATGCCAGTGAATAATCTTCCGGGAGAGTGAACAAATCTTGTCGTTGTTCTACAGTGACTCCATATTAAGGTTTCCCGGTACCTCCATACGCGCCCATAAATTCATCGAAGGTAGAGTCAGACACATCTCGAATATGGTTTACTCCTTTCTCTAGATCATGGTCTCCTTCGAATGGCGCTAGTCGGTTTTGGTGAACTACTTTTGGTTTTCCGTTGGGGATCTTGCTCATGCGATATATAACATCATTGATCCTTCACTTGATTAATTTTGTAATTCTGGAGAAAATCCTTTTCTCCTCGTCGGATTGTGTAACCATACTTTGCCCCCTTCTTTAAAACTGCCTTCTGTGGCCTGCATATCATACCGACTTTTCATTCTGTCGCTGGCAACTTGAAGATTTGTTCGAACTAATTCATAAATATCTTCCAGCCTTCTTCTCCATTGGATCACGTAGTCTTCGCCTGCTAGATCTTCTTCAGGCCGACAGCCAAATTGCAGGTCACAAGGAAGCCTCATTTCACGTCCAAACAGGATTTTCGCAGGTGTTTCACCCGTGGACTCATTAACGGCAGATCGATAAGCCAATGCGAATGGGGAAAGATGCTGGTCCCAATCTCTCTGATGGCTGGAAACTACTTTGGACAGATATTTTCCAATAGCCCTGTTCATTCTCTCGACCATTCCATCTGACTGTGGATGTACTGCTGTTGTCCTGGTCTTCTTCATTCCCAGCTTGTCGCAAATCTCCTGGAATAGATCGCTTTCAAAATTCCTTCCCTGGTCACTGTGGACTTCCAAGGGCACTCCATATCGGCTGATAAATTCTTTCACCAATACATTCGCGACAGTTGTGGCATCTTGGTTCGGGATAGCGTAAATTTCCACCCACTTTGTGAAATAATCCATTACAACCAGTATGTATTTGCCACCAGTTTCTGTCGTCGGAAATGGTCCAGCGATATATAAAGCAATCCTTTCGAAAGGGCTTCCAACATTATACTGTCTCATAGGTGCCTTTCTCTTGCGCTGTGGTCCATTACTCGTAGCTCAAGTCGTACATTTCTTACACCAGTTCTTAACATCGTCGGTGCTGTACATCCAATAAAACCTTTCACGGACTCGCTGAAGGGTTTTCTTCACTCCCAGATGACCTCCCGGTGGACTGTCGTATAACTTCTTTATTACTTCAGCTACTCTCGTTCTAGGAATAACCAGCTGTCTCCCCATCTCGGAATCATCATCGTTTTCAAGAACTCTTTTCAACAGCCCTTCCTCCAGGACAAGGGAGTCGCATTGAGCCTAATATGCCTTGAGTGTCGGTGAAAATCTTGACACTTCTTGCCATTTAGGTCGCCGATTTTCTTCCTTCCATTGCCGGATCATCTTCAGGTGAGGATCATTCTCCTGATCTTATCTGCTCCTGGTGGGTGACCATTCTTCATTGACTACTGTAATTCTTGAAACAGCAACTTCCTTAGATTTCGCCTTGTTGCATTGTGATTAATCTACACGGCATGACCGTCTAGGCAAAGAGTTGGCTTTTCGGTGATTCACATTAGCTGGATGTTCACCCCTGTCTGAATTCCCCCTGTGACTGGAGTTCTTTGGTTTCAGGAGTCTTGGGGCGCTTAGACGGACTGCGTACGTGCTCTATCTCGCCACACCTCCGGAATTTGATCTTCTTCGGCATCTTATCTGCCATACCTTTCAACAAGTTGACGATCTGGTCAAGTTTGTCATCGTCATCTTCTTCCTGCATGGTCCTACCTTTGTTGTACCGCGAGCTCTTCGTGGCTACTTTGCATTTAAGAGGTTCTTGGTTTGCAGGAGTCGTAGGACGCTTACACGAACTGCGTGCATGCTCTGGCTCGCCTCAATTACAGCACCTGATTTTCTTCGGCTTCTTGTCCATCATACTTTTTATTAAACTGATGAACTGGTCAAATCCATCTTCGTCACCTTCTTCTAGGATGGTCCTAATTTTGTTATATCCCGAAGTCTTCGTTGCTGCTTCATATTCAAAAGCAGCGGTCAATGCGTCGACTACTGTTTTCGGATGGGCTAAACGTAGCGTCCTCTGCATATCGGGGTCACGTAAGCCATCAATAAAGGCCTAGATGCCCAGACATTCCATCATGTTCTCTGGTGCTGACGGATAAGCAAATCGAGTTAGTCGGGCAATGTCTACTTCATATTCTTGAAGGGATTCATCACGTTTCTGCCTTCGGTTCTTCAGCTGGGATTGGTACAAATGTTCTACATGTTCGTGACGGAATGTCTGGGCATCCAGGCCTTTATGGTCCTGTGCCATTAGCATTTTTTTACTTCTATTTGTTTCGTTTTCAGGTCCTCATCTAATTTAACTACTATTAGTTATATTTCAAATATAGGCTTGAGGTGCCCTGTATATGTTGGGTCTATCCTGGCGTTATCTAAGGAATGCAGAATTGCCCAATGTTCTACTGAGTCGAAAGCTTTCTTATAGTCGACAAATTGCTCCAATAATGTAGTATATCTGGATTTATAGGACCCGTTGTAATGGCTGCAATTGCGCAGCTGTGCAACAAAGTCAAGACATACCGTCCCTACGGGAGTTACCTCTCACCCAAGTCGAGACATATCGTCCCTCCGAGAGTTACATCTCACCAAAGTCAAACATATCGTTTCTTATTTAGTATTTGAGTCAAGTGTGTACTCATAGCCAAAACTCATCGTTTCTAAGGGTAATTTATGTCGCCGTTCCTTAGTTAGTATGCAAGTCAAACATGTGTACTCAAAATCTAAACTCATCGTTTCTGGGTCAAGTTACTAAGCCAAACATTTCGTTTCTTAGTTGATATTCGAGTCAAGTGCGTACTCAAAGTCTTAACTCATCTTTTCTATTTCAAGTTGAGGTGCTAAGCCAAAAATATCGTTTCTTATTTAGTATTCGAGTCAAGTGCGTACTCAAAGTCTAAATTAATCGTTTCTAAGTGTAATCCAAGTCGAAAATAATCGTTTCTTTGTTACTAAGTTATACATATCGTTTTTAGTTAGTATTTGAGTCAAGTGAGTACTCAAAGTCGAAACTGAAGTTAAGTTACTGAGTCAGATATATCGTTTCTTATTTAGTATTCTAGTCAAAGACGAGTACTTAAAGTCGTAACTCATCGTTTCTATGTCAAGTTAAGTCACTAAGTCAAACATCCCGTTCCTTACTTAGTATTCAACTGAAAAGCATGTATTCAAAGTCGAAACTCATCATATTTACATGAAGTTAAGTCACTAAGTCAAACAAACCGTTTCTTAGTCAACGTTTTAGTAATTCCAAAGTAGAGATATACAGTTGCTACTCTCGGTTACAACATCAAGTCGGAACATAATGTTTTTCCGAAATCATTAAGTTCGTGATTACCTTCTGAACTTAATACCGTCGAAGTGCACACAATAATCCATTTGTACGATTTATTTGTAAATTTGTTTAAAAAAAACTATTAAAATCGACATTAACGTTGTCAAATTAAGATTGCTAATATAGTTGAATACGTCTACTACACTCGACAAAGTTTGACTAATTAATAATCAACAACAGTTAGTATTTGAATTTTATATTTGTGTCCAATCGAAACTCTTCTCTTTTGTAAACAGTTTCTAACATATGTAATAAGACATTTATTGCTGCTAAATGTTTTAATACATTTTCGCATTGGGCTATGAATGATATGAAGTGATGCCGCAAGTCTACCAATAGCTTGTGTTTCATATTTGTGTTATCTGCTTCCACTAATAATTGAGAAGATGATTTTTCTCTTTTGTAACGAAGTAACTTTTTCCACGCAATATTAAAACTTGATGTAGGCTAATTTGAATTCGAATAAAATTACGCTATAAATAAAGCTTTACATTGATTTTGTTCATATTGTATCTTTGCATATTGTAAAAATATTGTATAATGATAAATTCCTAATTTGCTACTTTTTAAATTAAGATATTTTATATTAAACTAAGATTCGAAATAATATAGATTATTCCAATTCAAGAAGGTCATTTTAAATTCTGTTGTTCCGTGAAATAGGTGAAACATAATTCATTCATTTAATTTAGGATCTCACTCATTTTTATTGCATGTCGAAGTTAAATATAAATCTTTCAACGATTCGTTGAAATCATCTAGATTTAACAAGTTCCATTTCCAGAAGTATGAATCTCTTAAATCAACAAACTTCTTCTTGAGCAACAACAGAATGAGAAATCTAATAAAAAGCGAAGAATGAATATGGAAGAGGCCACTAATTTGGCCGTAACTCTCGAACAAACTTCTCTAACTCGTAGAGTTCCTCGTGCTCCTGCCCAGCCCCGCTAGTTGTATCCCATTTACATCACAATCACAACAAAACTTCCCGGGACAATAATATTACTCCTTCCCTCAATTCCCAACTTTGACCTGTAACCCCTGTTTCCAGAGACGTATTGTTTGTATTTAATCTTAAGATCAACTTAGATAATATTGGATTCATTTTATAAATATTATGATATACATGAACTTATATAAATGTATAAAACACGACAATGCACGTTGTAATGGAATATCAGTCAAGGAAGTACCGGAAATAGATATTTTAAAAACCCTGCTAAAGTGATTGACGGAGTTATAACAACTGTCCTTTGTTATCACGTTGAGTTTGAGCATCATCTATTATCAAGTTTGATTGCAAATTCATCTCAATAATTTCCCTATTTTTGCTTTGGATCAAACGAAGGAATCATCTAGAATTGCATATTATTGGAAGAGAAATGTCTGCGGAAGTATTGGAAATGTTTATATGAAGATTACACTCAATTGATATATCAAAAACAGGTGCGTATCGGTGATACAGTGCATTCAAAAGCAGTCGAGATCTGATAGGAAATTTACCTTGCTCTGGACGGCCACCAATGTCTTCAACTAAACTTATTATGATCAGATTGAAGGAAACGCCGATTGAAAATCGTCACATGAATCAATTTGAACTATTTAGAATTAATTGTCGGAAACCATCTTATCAGGTTATCATTGAGAATTAGTTTTTGGTTAAAATCTGAACCAAGCAAATGTTTGAATGCTCCAATCGAACAAATTCTCAGGGAGTACTGAAGTCGATTCTTGAAAATGCATTTAACGAAAAAATTTTGATATAAAGATAAAACTTCAGAGAAAAAACAATGCGGACAACGGTTTTTTGTTTATATAAGCAAACAGGTAGTGGTAGATCAAAATGAAAATTTTCAACATTACTTTACATTACCGGCTGACCCTAATTTTATGAATTAGTTAGAAAAATGTTATACATTCTTTTCTTCTTGTCTCCACACAAATTTTTAGTATTGTGTTATTTTCTTAAAGTTCACTAAAACAATTTTTCAATCACTTCTCAATTAAATTAAAGAATCTGTATTTTATTTTTTCAGCTACATTGCCTATCCTTGATTTCAAAAGAATTATTTCAATATAAATAGTTATTTATAGTTTCATTCTGCTCTCACACATCACTGACTGGTATTCCTTTCCTGTTATCTTAAGACAATTATAATATTGCGGATGTTGACAATACAGTGTTTGTTGGAGATACTTCAAACCACTGCCGTTTCTATCCAAATATTTACAACGTCTATTTTTATCTTTTTAATATCTCACTTTTATGTGAAGATAAAAGGTTCTCCAATATTCAGTTTAAAGTACATTCGTTAGATCTCAGCTCTCATTGGTAAATTACTAGGTGGTTAACGAAATATCTGAAAACTAGGTTTTTTTAACAAAATATTGAAAAACCTTATGTCATTTGGTTTAAATCACTTATAGTTGATCAACTGGTTATTATTATTCATTTGAATTGCTTTATAATATCTAGAAGGCTTCATTGAGTTGTAATTGCCGTGGTTAGTCAGGGGGTAGAACATAAAAAGGGCTTTCTGGTTAGATATGTTTGGTTTAGACTGATTTTGTTCTGTGCTTGTCTGACTATTTAATTGTAATTTGTTGGTGAGCTGATGCTTTTTGTGCTGGTGGTGGGGTTAACCGGTTTTGGGTTCCAGCCATGCTGGTTTTAGATCTTTTACGTGAATTTTATGACTTCCGTTGCTGTTGTCGGCTTTAATTTAGTAGATGGTTCTAGCTATTTTCTTTTCTATTGTAAACGGCCCCGAATAATTTGGTACTAATTTTGCGTTTAAATTTTTCTCTGCGTTTCCAGGTGGTGTTGATTCTTCATCACCTTCTCTCCGATTTTTGGTGAGCAATTCCTTCTTCTTAGGTTGTAATAGTGGCTTTGTGATTTAAATGCTTTTGCTAGATTAATTTTGACTAATATAAAAGTTTCCTTAAGTTTCGTCCAATTGTTGGGTGTTGTATAATCTGTGTTTGTCATCGTGTCGTTTACAATCTTACTTGGAAGTCTTAATTCGTGTCCGAATTTGAGACATGCTGGCGATGTAGTGATCCCTAAAAGACATTAACGACAAAAGGACATTAGTTTAGAAATAAGAGTTAAATTTAGGTTAATATTAATTATAGTATTTAGCGACCATTGCTGTAAAATGGTCAATGTCATTTATCAACGTTCTGTTAATATGTAAACAAACATGTACAACTTATAGAGAGAGGTCAGACATGTAGTTAAACATAACTACGTTGCCTATAAAATAAGAGTGAACGAACCAGGATGGAATTATTGTTATTCATACTTTGACTAAGTCGATCGATATATTTATAGTTGTGTATTTTAACGTATTAAAACTCGACCCAGTGATTTTTATAAATGTGATGTTGTTTATTCTATTCCCGAATACCGGTTGCTAGGTAAGTGGTTTCCTCAATGATAATATGCCTTTATGGTAAACGTCAAGTATACGAGGGACACTTACTAACTAACCACTACATGGCGATCCTGCGGAACAAATGGTAAAATTAATTGTATAATGATTATCTCCACTACATGGCGATCCTGCGGAACTAATGGTAAAATATACATCGATCCAGCAAACTAAATGGAAATGGTAATTGTAAAATGGAAATGGTAAAATTGATAGTTAAATGGTAATCACCACATGGCACTAAATGGTTATGGTAAATTTAATGGTTATTGTAAAATGGTAATGTTTGGTAATATGGAAACAAATGGTTATTGTAAATGGTGAAATTTCATTCTGCAAACGAAAAATTATGGTACAATTGATGTTATAAGAGTAGAACTATATGGTTTTCTATTTAAATTCGGGACCTTGGAGAAGAGAAACAATGGGAGGATCATCAACCAAACAAGTGGCGAAAGAAACAGGAATTGTCAACAACACTTTCATGGTACAGCAAGATAATGTTGCGATGCACATAATGGTATAATTATACATAATAACGATAGCTTTCATCTTAAAATTTGTATGGTCATTATGGAAAACGCGCCGAAGAGCGTTGAAAAGGGATATCAACCGAAGCAATGCAGTAAAGCAGGCAACAGGAACTCTCACCGTGTAAAAATAATTGTAAGTACATATGCATTCTATTCTTATGAACGAATTTTTTTGTTTAAATGTCAATAACGTGGCAAGATTTTGAAGATAAGTTACGATTAATTGTGGAAGAAGTTCATAAACATGGAAAAAGGGTTTTGAAGAAAGAAACTCCTAAAAATCCTGATATACATATAGAAGTAATTAATAGCATAGTAGGTCTTTATAATAATTTTGATAAATTAATAGCCAAAAATTGGAAAAATTTAAGTTCAGTACAACAGGAGACTTGTAAAAATTATTCAAGTAGGATTAGGGATAAAGCTGATAGGGCATTTCAAGCGTAAAATTGTATTATCGACATACCTACCTCTATATTTGAGGAAATTGACACTGTTGTATTATAAGCAATAAGCAAACAGTTAAAAATGTCGACAAGTATGAACGATTTTTTTAATTTTGCGAGTAAAGTTTTACCGAACGAGTTTAACGGCGAAGCAAGCAAATTACAGTCATTCTTAGACTCATTAGATTTACTACAAATAAACGCGACTGGTAATGAGGAAAATGCTATTTTACTAATAAAAACGAGACTAACATGTAAAGCTAGAAGCTTAATCACGACGGAGAACTCCATTGCAGACATCAAGAATAAACTTAAAACAGGGATAAGAGGAGACAATCCAAGCCTACTCTTAGCGAAACTTGATAAAGTAAGACAAAATGGAAAAGATGTAACACAGTATGCAACGGAAATAGAAAAATTAGCGGAAAGATTACAGGCAGCATACATATCGGAAGGTATACCCGAACGGCTAGCCGAAAAATATACGAAAGAAGCAACGATTAAGGCAGTAACTATGAATGCCGCAACGGATGCAAGCAAAACAATAATTGCAGCGGAAAGTTTTGAAACTACACAAGAGGTACTATCAAAATTGGTTTCAGTAGAAGGTATAGTAGGACAACAACAAGTCTTACATATGAAAGATAACAGGAATTTTTTCAGGAAGTCAAACTTTGACTTCAGGAATAATCACCGGGGAGGAAACAACAGAGAATTTTATAACGGTAATCATTCAAGAGGAACATTTCGACAGTATAATCAAGGAAACAACTACGGCAGATACGAAAATTTTAATAAATATAGGAAATACAATAATAATGGAAATTACAATAATCAAACTAACAATAACGTGAGAATATGCAAGATAGAAGAGAAAATTGAAGAAGTGAGTAGACAAATAGCGCAGTTAAAGAAAGAAACTACGATTTAAGGATGGAAAATAAGGAACTAAAGGAAAAAACAGAATTTTTGCAAGGAAACAAGACAGATACTCAGAAAAATTTCAGAGAGAAGAATTTAATAATACATGGTTTAGAAGAAGAAAACGAAGAAGATGAAGAACATCTAGAAAACAAATTAGAAGATGTGATGAACAAGGTTAACAACACAGTAGATGTTAAAACAGATATTTTGTAATGTAAAAGATTAGGAAACAAAACCAGTAACAGAAATAGGCCAGTACTAATATGGATGAAAGATGTTAATAAGGAAGTAGAAACTTTGGAACGAACGAATAAATTAAAAGGAACAAAGATATACATTGATGAAGATTATCCAAAAGATATATTGGAACAGAGAAAACAGTTAATAAGATACATGAAACAGGCGAGAGAAATTGGAGCTAAAGCTAAGATAATTGAAAATACATTAATAATTAACGACAACGTGTACAGTTTAAAAGAAGTAGAAGAAAGGAAGAATCAGTTCGAAATACATACAGGATGTAACAAATCCACATATAAGGAAAATAACGAAACTAATCCGAAAATTTTGGATAAAATTTTCAGCGATAAAAGTTTTAATCAATTAAGAGGTAAATACATTGTCTAGGAAAAATTTGAAATTTGATCGATTGGGAAGAATATGATTTTGAAATACAGTATGTTAAAGGTATAGCGAACTACGCGGATAGCATATCGAGAATATCCATAGAAGAACTTAAGGATTTATACATAAATAATTCACATGTCTTGACAATCACAAGAGCCCAAACGCAAAAAGAAAAAGTACAAACAGAAAAGGATCAAAGGAATAAAGTAGAAACAAAGGAAGTAAGAATACAAAAACCTGCAGTAATAAAAGTTTTAAATAACCTTGAGGCACATGAATTACCAATTTTACACTTTGAAAATAACCGTATCTCACTTAGGATGGGCATCCGGATCAAAAATAAATTGAAATTTAGTGAAGCCTTAAATACCGGATTACACAACTTCGACCTAGGACGAACGTTGGAAATGCTTGAAGAGCTTGCGGTAAGTAATGAAGTAAAAAGAATGAAAATATATTCAAATGATGATATATTTGAAAAGTGCACAGTAGAAGAATTTATAGAAGTAGGAAATCAAAGGTTAAAAAGTATTCAAGTATGTATATGCGAAGTACCAAAAACGGTACAGCAAAAAGAAGAAATCCAAAAGATATTAGAAAGATACCACAATGATCCAATGTTTGGAGGACATGTAGGAAATAATAGTTTATTAAAGAAACTAAGAACAAATTTCAAGTGGAAAAACATGGAGAAAGACGTAAGGAAGTATGTAAAAAATTGTCATAAATGTCAAGTGAATAAAGCAAAGCCTAATCACAAAGAGAGATTTGTTATCACAGATACATCTATAAAACCGTTTGATATTAGTTACATAGACACAATAGGTCCGTTTGTAGAGAGTAACAACGGGAATCGTTATTGCATTACAATATTATGCGAATTAACTAAATACGCAGTAATGATACCGGTTCAGAATAAAGAAGCACACACAATAGCAAAAGCAATTTTCGACAACTTTATACCGAATTACGGATTGATGAAATGAGAACAGATCAAGGGACGGAATATAAGAACGAAATAATGAAGAATCTAGCGGAACTATTAAATATAAAACATAATTTTTCCACAGAGTACCATCACGAAGCAATAGGCAGTTGTGAAATATTACATAGGACATTTAACGAATATATAAGAAACTTCATCAGAGATTCTAGGGATAACTGGTGTGAGTTTGTAAGAATGTTCGCATATTGCTATAATACAACACCAAGTACGTATCACGGATACACTCCTTTTGAGTTATTATATGGGAGAAAACCCAATTTGCCAGAATTTTTAGACGTAAAAATTGAACCGTGTTAAAATTTTGAAAGATATGATCAAGAATTGAAGTACAAATTACAATACGCTAACGAAAGGGACAGACAGTTTTTAATAAATAATAAATTAAGTAGAGTTAATAATAGCGAAAATGATTCTTCACCTGTAAATTTTAAAATAGGGGAATTAGTTATTTTAAAAAATGAAGGGAGAAATAAATTTGATCCACATTATCTAAGTCCGTTTAAAATAACGGGAATTAAGGGGGTAATTTGCGAGATTACATCTCCAGACAAAAAACAACAAATTGTTCATAAGAATCGATTGTTTATATACAAAGAACGGAAACATTTGTAAATAAGTGAAGTGTATTGATGAACGAACAAGTAGTGTTTAGTAAACAGAGACAAAACAAAAACATTCATTAAAAACTGTTATAGGTATAAGTGATATCGAAAAATTAAAATGATAATTTTTCTCTTCCAAGAGGGGATGATGTAGTGATCCCTAAAAGACATTAACGACAAAAGGACATTAGTTTAGAAATAAGAGTTAAATTTAGGTTAATATTAATTATAGTATTTAGCGACCATTGCTCTGAAATGGTCAATGTCATTTATCAATGGAGGCACGTTCTGTTAATATATAAACAAACATGTACAACTTATAGAGAGAGGTCAGACATGTAGTTAAACATAACTACGTTTCCTATGAAATAAGAGTGAACGAACCAGGATGGAATTATTGTTATTTATACTCTGACTAAGTCAATCGATATATTCATAATTGTGTATTTTAACATATTAAAACTCGACCCAGTGATTTTTATAAATGTGATGTTGTTTATTCTATTCCCGAATACCGGTTGCTAGGTAAGTGGTTCCCTCAATGATAATATCCCTTTATGGTAAACGTCAAGTATACGAGGGACACTTACTAAGTAACCACTACAGCGACAATCCGGTTGACTCGTGTCTGGTGGTATTTATGGCGAACGTTAGTTCTGGTATATGTGATGAGTGTCCCATTTTTTGTGATTGTTGTCACAAAATTGTGCTATCATGGTTTTCATTACTCTATTTGCTCTTTCTACGGGGTTGTTTTGCGGTGAGTATGGTGGTATTTCTTGTTTTTCTATATTTTAATCGGTTAGTAATTATTTGAAACTTTTATTTTCGTATGATTTGACATTGTCCGTTATCACTATCTCTGGATAGCCTAATTTCATTATTACTTTATCTTTAAAGTGCTGAGTTATTACATTTGTGGTTATCTACCGAACCACCCATTTGGTGAATGTGTCTTGAAAAACTGTCAAGTAATTATTACCCTTACTTGAGGTTGGCAGTGGTCCTATGATGTCGGAACTTACTGTATGCCCTGTTCTTGAGGAATTTTGGTCGATTGCATTTGACATACCGAGTAACAGACGAGGAAAATTTGAATGAGATTTGGGCAAAAATGGAATCTAACATATTCCAAGCTGCAAAAAAAGTATAGGAGTCAAAAAAATTACCGTAAATTGAACAAAAATATCGAAACCGTGGTTGACTGAAGAAATTAGAGATCTAGCATATGGAAAAAGAAAAGCATATCTGCAATATTGGAGTAACATGACAGCCCACAGCTATCAACAATACAAAAACATACGAAACGATGTAAACTCTAAGGTGAGAATCCTGAGAAGAGACTATTGGACACGGTTTACCAAAGAAATGGAGCACAATCTATACGGATCGCAACATAAAGTGTGGAAAGTCATTAAGGGCAGAAAAAAATGGACATATTAGAGAACTTTATAATCCAGAAACGAATATACCTAAAAATGAACATGGGGAGTAAGAAGAAAATGTCGAGGATGAACAAAACATAGAAATAACAAAGGAAGAACTTAAAGATGGCATAGAAAAATTAAAAAATAGAGAGGCCCCAGGACCCGATGGTATACCGAACGAGCTATAAAATAATGGAAAACATAAGTACAATTTTTCAGAAAATCTTAGACAGCAAGAAGGTACCAGAACAATGGAAAAATAGCATTACAATACCAATGTATAAAAAAGGAAACAAGAATAATCCTAGCAATTGTCGAACCATTACCTTGCTAGACACAACACTCAAGCCATTAACGAAAATACTCGCCGATAAGATCAATAAAGAATATACGATATCAGAAGAGCAACAGGGCTTCCGACAAAACAAATCAACAATAGATGCCATTATCATAATGAGACAAATAGTTGAGAAAGCAATTGACTATAATAATCCTGTATATATGTGATTTATAAACCTGACCAAGGCCTTTGACCGTGTCAAATTAGAAGATGTGCTAAAATTACTAAAAGCAGGAAACCAATCCAACACAATGGTAAAGATAATTAATAAACACAAACAACGAAACTAAAATTAAGGTCGAGAATGAATGAACATCGGAAGTAAATATTACATCAGGAATTCAACAGGGAGATAGTTTAAGCCCATTACTATTCAATCTAGTAATGGATAAAATAATAGAAGAAGTAAAAAACGTTAGACACGGATACGGGCTTGGAGGAAAACAAATAAAAATTTTGTGCTTTGTTGACGATGCAATTCTGATATCAGATAGAGAGGACAACCTACAACGTATGGTAAATGCCTTCAGAACATAGGCGGAAAAATATAACATGCAAATATCAACAACTAAAACCAAAACTATGGTAACGGCAAGAGAACCCAGACGATGCAAAATTTTAATTGACGATGAAATAATAGAGCAGGTTACAAGGTTCGAATATCTGGGTATAGAAATATTGAGCGGAGAGCTAAAACAAAATGTACGAAAACAAACAAATAAGGTATCTTACATATCAGGTTATCTGAGGGATGTTATTTGGAAAAACAAAGACATAAGACTGGATGGGAAAGTTCTTATATATAAAGCATGTGTTGACATATGCAAAAGAAATGACGGTCGACACAGCGGAAACAAAAAGAATAGTGAGGACAGCAGAAATGGAAACAATTAGATAAGAGAACTATGCAAGGTACAAGATTTTGTACGATGGGGAAGGCAGAGAAGACGGGAATGAAACCATCATATTACACGAATGAGCGCAGATATGATAGCCCGAACAGCAAGAAATCTAAAACCATATAGCACCAGACCACCAGGAAGGCCCTTTAAAATATGGCGAGACAGCTTGCAATCGACATCCCAAATAAGATTGCCGCACTAATCGGTATAGAACAGGCCCAAGAGCCTATATATATGAAGAAGAAGAGAGAAGCATTTGACCCGGTGTTTGCAGTAGTGACGGTTTATATTTTTGGCAGTTCTGGCATTCTCTTATGAATTTAGCTGTGTCTCTGAACATCCCTGGTCAATAGTATTTTCTGGCTAGTCGGGCAATTGTTTTTGCTATTCTCAGGTGTCCTGATGTATAGCTGCTGTGATTTTCCTTTATTATTTCTTGTTGTTTGTCTCTGGGGATGGATGCACAACTTCCACGGGCTTGATAGCTCTGTTTCCTGGAAGTCGTATTTATCCCAGAAATGCCTTTATAGTTTGTTTTCTATAATTGTGGAATCAGAATATCTTTGCGTTTGCGCGTCTACTTTTGATTTTCTTTTCTCTTACCAATCTGACTTATCTTTGCTCGACAATATGGTAACGAAATCTACAGGATTGCGAAATAAGGAATCAGCTACAACATTTTCTGATCCTTTTTTATATATAACATCGAAGTCAAATTATTGTAAGATCATAGCCCATCTTGCTATCCTGCTTGAAGGTTTATCCATTGACTGTAGGTATTTGAGGCTTCGGTGATCTGTGATTATTAAGAAAGAGTATCCTACCAAGTAAGGCCGTATATTACTGCTGGTAATTCTCTTTCGGTTACGGTGTAGTTTCTTTCCACTGCGGCCAGAGTTCTGCTGGCGTATGCAATGACTCTATCGTGGTTATTCTCGTCTCGTTTTTCTGTAGTAGGGATTTCCCGACATTTGATGCATCTGTTTGCAAGAATTTTTTTTGAAAAGTCGGAACATACTAATATTGGTGTATGTGTTAGCAGTGTTTTAATCTTTTCCTTAGTAGTTTTGTCAGTGGTGCGATGTTTTCGGTGTAATATTTCATAAATCTCCACGCTCCGGGATTTCAGATAGACGGGAAAGCTTCTGTCTTGCGCTCAACACTCTCAGGGACTTCAGATAGGATGATTGGCTTCCGTTATAGGCTCAGCACGCTCTAGAGTTTCGGCCGAAAGACGGGGTTTGCTTGTGTCTATCCTTGGGCTCAAAACACTCCAAGGTGTCGACGACAAGCCGGGTGTTAATTACGATACCAGGCTCAACACGCTCCAGGATACAGTGAATTAACTCGGTTATCCACCAAGCTTCCTGTCGTTTCTCGGCGTAAGGATTGAGCTTATTGGTATGTTGAAATATTTCGGCGTTAATAATATCGGTAGAGCTGTTAGTGAGATGCCGAAAGTGTTGCTCTCTAGGTACTGGGTGCCCAAGTTCGTCTACTGTGATAATCTGGTTTGGTAGTATTCTGTATCCCGGTCATCGATGTTTCCTAGTTATTATGTGTAGAGGTGGTTAAATTATATTTTAGGCGACAGTGTCGTTACAGAGTAAATGTAATTTGTCTAAAACTCGTGGATGAGTGCTATTTATTGGTCGGTTTGATCATTGGTTAATTGGATAACGTTGATTAGCAGAATATTACATGCAATGGTGAATGGTATAGATATTTTTTTATACCTCAATTGGCTGACAATAATTTTTTTGACCTGTGTGTTCCAACAAGTCGAAGCCACCTCTCATAAGGCGTGCTGTGCCATACAATTTAATTACTCGCAGAAACTTTTGATGTATAGATAGATTCACGTAACTATTCTGTTAATTGGCCACTAAAATTGTGTGATCCAACCTCATTATTCACGTCCTTCAACGATATGTGACGTTACCAAAGACGTTTCATCACTTGGAATATAAGATTCTGCGAGATATTGACGAAATAAGGACGCAATTGTGCCATCTATGCGTCAATCGCAGCGGCTACGTTGTCAGAACCATATTCGAACATCAATGGCATATAATTATCTGTCCAATAAAACCAAATACAACTTATATTCATATAATGAATTAAATACAACGTGCCTTTGAAGCGATTATATTTAAATTCCAGCCTTTATGCTTTAATAACAATTAAACTCATTGGTAGAAGAGGAATTGAATTGTATTTATTCCCGGTTTTCTAACATAATCAATTCGACTATTTCTTAGCTGCTACGACCTCGTTTTTTATTTCATACCATGTAGGCCATTTCCTGGAATACATTCCAAGCCAACTTCTGGTGGAAGTTTTATTATAAGAATCGAGGTGGTAGTCAGCCCAATGCAGTGGCCTAATGCAGTACATCTAGAAATACTGATTAACGCACATTATTTGATCATTTAGCCGCAGCAAATATTTTGGTCACTCTTCCGCAATAAATTCTGAATTTTTGAGCCACGTGTTTGATTTTTCGAACAAAAAACGAAGTAACAATGAGATACTTTTGATCCACATCATCAACCACAATAACAACACATACATACTTTTGGCACTTCTACCGGCCCTTCTATACAAGAAATCATATGCATGCTCTTGTCCTCCTCACCACAACATATATATATATATATATATATATATATATATATATATATATATATATATATATATATATATATATATATATTGCTGATTGTTTGAGTCGGATATATATTTTTGGTCTATCTAAGATAGATTTATATTATTAGGATGAATAATAAGATATACGTTTCAATACAATGCCTAAAACTAATAGTGGTAATTTATTTATTATTGAGAATGTCATTCAAATACCAAATTTATGTCCTCTCTATATCGTTGTACATAAACAATAAATGATGTTTTATTAACATTTTATCAATATGGTCAATTTAAAAGTATAAAATAATGAATTATGAAGTCTCTTCACTACATCAAGATAAATTGTTTGTCTGACCTTCTGACCGTAGTTAACAATTCAAATTGAATCTATTACCAGCTATGCTAACAACTACCTATCACTTGAATATTTTTAAGTATTGAAGCTTTGTTATATACAAGGTTGTTTGGAAAAATATATCTCTCTATCATCTTTGAATAGTTTGGTTAACTTGTTGATACAATTTCCATGAGAACAAATAACAGAAAGTATAATGAGGCTGAAACTGGTAACAAAAAAATAGCAGCAACATCCTGGTCTAGGGACGAAATAGGTATTAAAGAGACCGAAGCGAAAAAAAAATCATGTTAATCAGCATAGAAAGCTACTAGTTCTAGAGGCATATTTTCATAAGTCCTGGTTCTCAAGACTGTTAAGTATTTTTTATTCTAGAAAAAAAATAGCTACTTCTCTATGTTGTTCATTATTGCATTGATCTATTCCCCTAGACATTTTTGAAGACTTTTCAAAACATATCTTGAATAAATTTACTAGCTATTTAAGAGGGAGTGAAACTGTAGGGAATAAAGAAGTATTTTTTATTCCCAAGGAACTTCTAAAATATCACTACTTCTCTATGTAGTTCATTATTGCAA
This sequence comes from Galeruca laticollis, assembly GCA_963921935.1. Taxonomy (NCBI): domain Eukaryota; kingdom Metazoa; phylum Arthropoda; class Insecta; order Coleoptera; family Chrysomelidae; genus Galeruca; species Galeruca laticollis. Next base: position 78,903,833 of record OY998183.1, read on the forward strand.
CGATGGGATTCCTTAGAATTTTGTAGAGACAACCTAAAATATCTGTAAAAGAAATTTACTATTTATACATTTATACATAAGGAAACACACAATTGATAGTTAAGATCGTGCCAGCTGACTACTTCTCGCAAGTGTGTAACCACACAAGCTGAATAGAAGTTGTCGGAAGACGGGATCTTCAGTTCAGATTAGAGACTCTGAACTAGAAGGGTCTCTTGAAGAGACCCAAGAAGGTCAAAACCGGTCAGTGTACTATGCCCTCCTCCTCGTGGTTGTCGATTGACGTCACGTTCTTCGAAGGAATATATATTGAGTGTTTTACACAGTTATCCATTTTATATTTCTGCAATTCCTCTCCCTATAGTTTACTCGACATTTTAAAAACACAATGCGCGTATGCTGGGAATTCTGTCTTTGTTCCTGTTGTGAGATGACATGCTGTATATATCGCGATGACAAATCAATCGCAAGATCTTTCACATTCCTATGAATTCTCAGACAAGTTTGAATGTCTATTGTAACGTTAAACCCTTATTATTCACTTTAATGGTCGTAAGAGCCCAATAATAAAAGAAAGTTTAGCTTCCAAGTGGCTGCTCAACAGGACACAAAGGAATTGAATTTTAAATGGTTCAGATGAACCTTACGATCTTTTTATAAAATAAAGATTATGGAACTTTCCAAAACTATTCAAATGTTACTACAAATAACTGTTAGTGGTCTACGATTATTCAATTAGCACTGTGCAAAATATTTCAAACCCTCACACAAATGAATAGAGAAATTTCAGCAATTCGAAATGAATGTTCTATGGATTGACATAAATTAACTAACAGGACACTATTTATCGCTTCAGGGTAAAGTGGGTAATTAACTTTATGTCGAAAATATCACCATTGAACTGAAAAAGTTATAGTCTGATAGAGAAAGTTCTACTCCCAAAAACTTGCGAATATCTACAGAAATTAACAAATTTACAACGGGTGTGAAAGCAGCAACGGTTTTTCTAGCGACGGTTTTTTATTGTCGCTTATGGTATATGAAGGAAGAACATATATTGCTGGTGATTTTTTCATGCGAGTCCGCTATTCTACAGATGTTGAAAAGGCACCTAACAGAAAAATAAATTGTGATCCCTAAACCACCCCATAACAATTCTCCGAAGTAGAAAAATTTGAAAACCGTTAATATATCCGTTGCTCGAGGTTTTTTGATGGAAATAAATTATTCTACACCTGCTGAATGCGATCTATAGGGTGAAATAATTTGTGAATTAAAAACTACTCCCCAACAACCCTCCGAAGTAGAAAAATCTTGGAGCAGTTAATATATCCGTTGCTCGAGGTTTTTTGATGGAAATGAATGATTATACATCTGCTGAATGCTATCTATAAGGTGAAATAATGTGTGAATCAAAAACTACCCCCCAACAACCCTCCAAAGTAGGAAAATCTTGAAGCAGTTAATATATCCGTTGCGCGAGATTTTTTGATGGAAATAAATATTCATGGATTTTTTTATTGACTTCTTCTGGTTCTTTGCCAAAATCACAATGTTATCAGCAATTGCCTCAATATTATCATTTCAAGATTAGGAATATAACCGATATAAAATAAGTAGTGGAAGTACCGGGTATAGGTACTCAATTTTAATTAGTTGTGTATATGGGCGTGGTAGTGACATACTTATTGTCTGATCCGGTGATAGGGATCTCAACTTCGATAGCTCCTATGAGGAGAGTTAAGCTTCGGACCGTACAATTTACCCCAAAATAATGTTTGATTTCGGGTTTTAATTAGTAACATTTAAAAATTAAAGTTACTACAAAATGACCGGTGACGAACAGATATTTACTTACCTCAGATTTCTCCAGACCACACAAAACGCAGGGAACTTAACTTCAGAGAGCTCTCTCCAACTCAGCTTAGTTCACCATCACAAGCAGTCTTTTTTGTAATTTGAAGCGAAAAAAAACAGGAATTACCGCATACGAAACTTATTGTACCTCACCACACAATGGTTAGCTGAAGTTTTGTATTGTGTAGGTTTTGGTCGAAAAATTGAGTAAACTTCTAATTAACTCGAGCATAAAAGGCAACCATGATTACAAGCGTTTGTTGTTTGGGTTATATACCTATCAGGAAAATAATTAAAATTCAAATCTAACTGAAATCCAACACTTATCTGTATCAAAAGTTTGGCCAAAAGCACCAAACATTGATGAGCACTTTTTTATTCTTGAAGAGCTTCAATTATTTTCGTAATTCTATGAACTTGATCTGTAGTTGAATGATTCACTGTGAACCTGAGTTGGTGAGGTGAAATGAGGAGAAATGGCATTATTTTTTCTATTATAAAGGAAAAAGTTGTTTGTATAGATTCGAAATAACAACAGAGATCAGCTTGTAGGATGTTACTTCGTATTGATAAGCGCAGCTAATTTGACAATAGCGTTTAGTGGAAGTTGCAATGATGGGTCAAGTCCATGTTTGTCTTAATTTCTGTAGAATCCTTGGAAAAGAATTTTCCTGTTCGGGTTTATTCTAGTCTCATAGTCCTATCATTTCTCGCCCAGTCCTCATAATTATTTTCTATTGTGGGCTATGTATAATCCTTTCCATTCTTTATATTGCTTTCCAGACCCATGATGCATAAGTTATCATTAGTTGATTCACACAAGTATGTGTCTATTCAATAATTTTTAATATGCTTTTTGTGATATAAGACATGTGCTCTCTTTACGAATAATCATTTTGTTTTGCATTCAACTTCAATACAAGGATGTTCTCCAAATCTGCTAGTGGAGCATTTCCCGATATAACTACTTCTCCCTTCCTAAAGATATCAAATGTCTTAGCTGTTGATGTATCCTAACATCTACATCCTTTCTCAAATTTTTTGAATCACCTGTTTGGTTCAATAATTTAAATGCACTTCAATTTCATGATTCCCATTAAATATAAACATCAGATCACTAATTATATCTACCATCACTAAACAGTCCACAAAAAATATTGTTATCAACTGGACTATTTGAAGTACTTAAATCGAGAATATACATTCTGTACCAAACCACCCGAGTTAACGATATATCTTGATGCATAGTGCCTTACGTGGTTTTCACTACAATGGATCCGATCATTTATAAATTTCATTTCGGCACTAAGGCTGTTAAGGTTGGGTAACAGACAAAGGCACCGAATCCCTTTTATACTGACTATCTCCATAAATAAAATAAAGTGTCTATTATACTGAATATCTGCACATAGACGTATATCAAGGTTGGTGTTTAATTGATTATCATGTTTTATAAATTTGAACTCGAATTCCAATTACTTAAGAAAGTTTCTGTTTGATACATTTACAATCATACTTGACATTATGAACAGACAATTTAGTATTACTCATCTAATAATATGATTTAAAATTTATTCAATTTATTCATTATAATACAGGGTGGGACATTTGAAATGAACGATCGGATCAAGCAAGGACACCACAACTCTTTAACATAGTGTAACGACACTGTCGCCCGATAAATGATCCCAAAAGTGTCTGTATAATTTGTCGTCTATGATTGTGAAATCCGAATGCTTTTGCGGTTGTGTTCCTACTTCTGTTTTTTTCCTCGTACCAATCTGCTTTACTTTTCTCCGGTGCTACGTTAATGTAGTCTATCGGATTCCTCGGTCTATACCGCTGTTTGATAGGTGTGTTGTGTTTTAGTTTTATTGTGTGTTCTGCCAATGGTGTTACTCCCCGGCTGTTGTTGAACTTTTTTCTTTCTTATTTCTGTTTCTAAAAACCTTTTTAGTATTTTCTTCTCTAATGCTGGTAGTTCTGGATTCAAACTTAGGGTTGGCTTCCCACTAAACAAGAAACAGAACAAGTCTTTTTTGTGATGTTCTTTTTAGAGACTTCTCGTGATATTGATTTAAAACGTTAATAAGATATCTCCTAGATGTCTTAATTTTATTACCAACTCTATTAACACCCATGTCATGTAAATAAAACATATTTTTGATGTACACAGTAATACTTGAATTCGCAGTTACATACACATCCTATGAACTTCTTTTTAGTAACTTCTTATAGGAAACATTCATACTATGTTAATTTGTATACTTCTCACTAATGTCACATACAGAACGTTACTGTAATATTACAAATTAACATATTTCTAAGATGATCACATGTTGCAGTTACTTTTACATTTTTCGAAATAATTTTTATTAACATCGTACTTATTACGTCTGTACGACGTTAGTTCATAAAACTCTCAGTAATATCTCATATTAAACATCACAGTAACATAAAAAAAAGAAAACATAAGAGGAACTGATGAACGAAACATACAGTAGTTATCTGTGCAATCAAATGACAAGCATGAAATGGCGGATGGTTTTCAGTTATGTGTTATACTTTATTTGCAGGAAGCACATATTTTGCAAGTAGTAGTTGAATAAAGTGGTCTTCGTTTTCATTAGTTCCTACTTAGCTACAGTTTCTATACTTTGTTATAATTCTTGTTATAATGGACGAACAACAATTTAATACCCACTAAACAAGAAACATAACAAGACTTTTTTGTGATGTTCTTTTTAGAGCCTTTTCGTGATGTTTATTTAAAACGTTGATAAGATATATCCTAGATGTCTTAATTTTATTACCAACTCTATTAACATCCATGTCATGTAAATAGAACATATTTTTGATGTAGACAGTAATACTTGAATTCGCAGTTACATACACATCCTATGAACTTCTTTCTAGTAACTTCCTATAGGAAACATCCATACGATCTTAATTTGTATACTTCTCACTAATGTCACATACAGAATGTTACTGTAATATTACAAATTAACATGTTTCTAAGATGATCACATGTTGCAGTTACTTGTACATCTTTTTGAATAATTTTTATTAACATCGTACTTATTACGTCTGTACGACGTTAGTTCATAAAACTCTCAGTAATATCTCATATTAAACATCACAGTAACATAAAAAAGAAGAAAACAGAAGAGGAACTGATGAACGATATATACAGTAGTTATCTGTGGAAACAAAAATGACAAGCAAGAAATGGCGGATGGTTTTCAGTTATGTGTTATATTTTATTTGCAGGAAGCACATATTTTGCAAGTAGTACTTGAATAAAGTGGTCTTCGTTTTCGTTAGTTCCTACTAAGCTACAGTTTCTATACTTAGTTATAATTCTTGTTATAATGGACGAACAACAATTGTTATCGGTAAGTACCTATTCCAAAATCATAATTATTAAAACTTGATACTCATTCAATACTTTAATCGGCTATTATACATTGAAATTCCAGGTGGCGGAATTGTACACTAACATTATATAAATAGAGTTTACAAAATGAGGGTTTTTTCAATTTTTAAAATATTTTAGTACCTAGTAAGTATATTTTGAAAACGATTCACAATATTTCAAATCCTAGATGTGCATTATACCCTGCAAAAAACTTGATATTGCAATAGGGTAGATGTTATTATTAATAATAAAACATGCTCATATGTAGGCAGATATTTAAATCTAGAAGAAAATATTTTCAATGTTGAAGATGTTTCAGAAGCTACTTACACAAATAAAATAAAAAACAAATAGTTGGTAATTATGTAATGAAAGGGGAGTAACTATTTCAGATAGTCTGATACAAACATTGTATTAAACAGTACAAAAAATATTGAATCAAGTATCTCTAGTTCTAGTTTTTTTGGTAGTAGTCTTAGCAATCAATATAGTTTTGCAGGTTTAGAGAATTTTAACATTATTACTAACCATTCTTGTGAACAATTAGAGACTGTTTAAGACTTAAAAAACAGAAATTTCTGTTAAAAAGCTCATTTCCATTTGAAAATTCACTGAATACAATAAATAAGCTGTAACTGTCCCTTACAATGGTACCTATGCTAATCTAGTTGAAGAATATGTAACTTATGATACTGAATGCTCCAGTCAACAAACAGTATTCAATTATTTATTATTGTATAAACACAGCTATTGGATACTCAATTGGATACAATTAATTATAAACTCATTTAACTTGATAATATGTTCATATCTCTTCTTCATAAGTAGTTTTTTTTGTATACTGTGTATTAATAATGCTTAGTTTTCATTAAGTTACAATTCCACGATGTTAATATACAATTTGTTCCAGGATGAAAATAACAAGATGAGAATAGTATATTATTTTATACAGAAAAGAAGTATGAATTTTCATAGCACACCTGAATTTACCTGCCAAATGGAGTGAGGCATGGAATAGAAGGTAAATCATGAAAAGTCAGTTCTTGAAATGAAATATGTTATTATTCCTTTGAAGAACCTCGCATGTATCTTATGGAAAATTGGTCCCAGTCAATTGGATGAAAATCAAGTTTGATGTAGTTTATGATTATCGATCAAAGGTCTCCATGGGCACAATTTGATCTAAAGTAATTGTTTTATTAGCTGTTGTTCAGAACACCTTCAAATATTTCACAGATAAGAATTTTGAAGTGTACGTTATGGAATGGTTGAGGCACTCGAAAAAAGTAACCGTAAGTAAACGAGAGAATTTTCTTTAATCAGATTGGATTTCTGTTGATGTAACGTAATGTTTCATTAAATCTTTATAGTGTAAAATTTTTATTAGTTTCAATATAATTAAAAAACTATTCTTATGAATTCTGTAAACTAGCTGTAATGTATGTGTATCCGTTAAACTTTATTAATTCAGTTTCAAAGTATGTTACGTTATGGTAACTACGGATTAATATACCCTTTTTTATTTCTTGCGTTCACTGAATGTGTTCAATAGTTTCCACTTCCCAGACTTGTTATGTAATATTCTTACACAATTCTATTTTTTCTTAGGTTGGATTGCTCGACAAGGTATTTTTTTTCTAATTTTGTACCTGTTTTTTTCAAATTTACTGTACTGTTTATTAATAGTGAATAAACGTTTTAAATCCTTTATTGCTTTTTGCCATTTTATTTTAAATGTACAGGATGAATGAACAACTAAGAACGACTGTAGGCCACATCTCAGAAAAGAATCATGGTACAACTTTCGAAAAAATTACCTTTAGGTAAGGGATCCTGAAAAATTGCTGGAAAATATTTTGCAGCCTCTAAAATATACGCTAGGGGTGGAATGAATACTCGAAAACATAATACTCCAAAAAAACATACTAAAGGTGTCCTAAAAATACAATTTTTGAAATCTTGATGAGATTATGAATAAATTTAATTAAGGAGATTTTTTGCCATTATTTGAAGAATAATGGGTGGGGAAGGTTCAAACTTATGAACAAATGTATAGCTTTTTCGTTTTTCAACCGATATTAATGATTTTAGCTGCATTTAAAAGTTTTTCTGTTTAATAAGATTGATAACAAAATTAGATAATTTTGTATCCACTCGGAAATTTCAAATGAAAATTGAAGCATTTTTTTAATTTTTATATCTGATATTGTAAATCTTACATCTTGCAATAGATTCCTATTTTTTAACCCCTTTTCATCAGAATTTAAAAAATGCCTCATTACATTTGAAATTTCTGAGAAAAATGGAAAAATTGTGGACTTTTATCAAAGCGTTGACAAAATTGTCCAATTTTGTTATTTTTGTTAAGCATTTCTCATTAAAAAGGAAAAACTCTTTCAAATGAAGCCAAAAACATGGATGTCGATTAGCAAAAAAAGTGTTACGACATTTGTTGTTTGGGTTGAACCTTTCCCCACCCCTTAATTGAACAATAAAGACAAAAAGCCCCTAACTACATTTTTTCAGAATCTCAACAATATATCAAACATTTCTAGGATACGTTTAGTATGTCTTTTTCGGAGATAATCACAGTATTATGTTTTTAAGTGTTCATTCCACCCCATAGGAGATATTGTAGGAACTCAAAAATATTTTCCAGCGATTTTTCAGGGTCATTTTCCTGAAGGTATTTTGTTAAAGTTGTACTATGACTATTTTTTGAAATATGGCCGACAGCCGGCGTCCTTAGTTGTTCACTCTGTATTTGCTGATTAGGCACAGAAACATCTAAAGGATGTCATCCAGAATGTTTGAGGTACATTATTTAGAGCAGGGGTGTCAAACTCAATTTACACGAGTGCCATTTTTTCTTCGAGGCATGCTTGGGGGGCCGGCTTAAAAAAAGTTTGTTTATATATCATAACGGAAATCTTTATTCAACGAAATATATAAAATAACATAAAATAAAAAAAAGTTATATCTATACAATAGATAAATAAAAGTTTAGTATAGTAACTATTTCGATGACCCAGATACTCGACATCGTTTCAGCTTCATTATGTCGTCGATGTTTGGTGTCAAATCAGATGTACTAATTTTCAGAATAGCTTGAAGATGTTCATCTGTCAGTCTCGAACGGTGTTTAGACTGGTTGATTTTCATTATTGAAAACATCTGTTCACATATATATGAACTTCCAAACATACATAAAATAGGAGCAGCGTGTTTGCTCATGTTGGGATAGTTACCATGACTTTTAAAATATTTTGAGTAGAATGTCAAAATATCAACTTCCTTGAACTTGTCTTTTAAAACGGTGTCACATTGCAAGTCTATTAGTTCCATTTGCATATTTGTTGGCGCCTTGGCAACTTCAAAGGTGAATGGATTATTAAACAAAGGAAATTCACAGGAGTTCAATTCGCGAAAATCTGTTAGTTTCTCTGCACTGTACGTACCACGTGCTCGAATACTAGGAAAGTGGTGAAGTACTTGATCTTGGGATACTTGGGACTCCAACAACTTTAATTTTATCTCAAACGCCTGTATATTTGAGTACATTTGCGTGACAATCATGTTTTTGCCTTGAAGCTTAACGTTCAAGTTATTGAAATGCTCCGTCATATCCACCAGAAAAGCACAATCAAGCCACCATTCGTCGCTATGATTAATTGGTTTTCCCTTTTGATCCATAAAATTAACAATATGTTCACGCAATTCGAGAAATCGCTTTAACATTGAACCGCGACTAAGCCAACGAACTTCTGTAAAGTATATAATATCAGAATGTGCTTCATCGAGATCTTTTAAAAATTGTGTGAATTGACGGTGATTTAGGCCTTTGCTCCGAATGAAGTTTATAATTTTAATTATTAGCGTCATGACATGATCCATTTTAAGTATTTTAGATGCCAAGGACTCTTGATGAATCATACAGTGGATCCCCACAAATTCGTGTTCAGGTGTAGCTTCATCTGAAATTTTCTTACGTATTTTCGTTACAACACCAGCATTTTTTCCAACCATGGCTGGTGCACCATCAGTCGTAATACTGCATAATTTTCCCCAATCATGTTCATTATTTTGAATTAATTGTTCAATCGCCTGGTAAATATCTTGAGCTGTAGTAGTATCCTTCAAAGGTACACATTTCAATAGTTCTTCAGTAATGAAAAAGTTTTTATCGATTCCGCGAATAAACACAGCAAGCTGCGCTGTATCTTTGATATCGGTACTTTCCTCGACAGCAATGGAATAAAGAATAAATTCTTTCACTTTTTCTCTAAGTTGCTTATGCAAATTATTCGCCAACTCATTTACTCTGTCAGCAATTGTATTTCTGGACAGGGGTATATCTTGAATAGATTGTCTCTGGGATGGGAATGAAATCTCAGCCACATCTAACATACATTCCTTAACAAATTCGCCGTCACTAAAAGGTTTCGATTTCTTTGCAATTTTTAGTGCAATTACATAACTCGCTCTCATAGCATTTTCACTATCAACTTTGGCCTTTGTAAAGAACGATTGCTGTCCCTTCAATTAACTTTTAAAACATTCCAGTTTTTCTAGTCTGATCTCGTCAGAGAATTTGTCAAACTTCTCTTTATGATGGGTTTCATAGTGTCTTTTCAAGTTGAATTCTTTGCAAACAGCAATAGTTTGATTACAAATCAAGCAAAGTGGTTTGCCTTTCCATTCAATGAAAAAATACAATAGTTCCCACTTACTTTGAAAAACTCGACACTCGCTATCAACTTTCCGTCGTTTATTAGAAGACATTGCAACAGACGCAAGGCGCACTCAAATAAATTACACACAACAAGCACAATCAACGCAAAAGAATAAATATTCTTGTGAACAACGTTTGTCTGGCTACTGACTGAGCTGACTGCTGCACTGTTCACAGCACACTCCCCCGCCCTGTTGTTCGTCTCTGGCATTGCATCGGCGACGTTGCCGTAGAGTACAGTAAAATGCTCGGGTTGGCCATGATTGGTTAGACACGTTTGGTTAATACACCCGTGGACGATGTTCAATTATATCAATTAATTATAATATTTATAGAATATAAATATAAAATTACAAGATTTTAAAACATAATAACATTAATTTCTAACTATTGTTGGCATATTTTCAACCATTCACAGCAGGCCTATGTGATTGGTTGACTTCAAAAAAGCGGGCCGGATTAGAATGTCTTGAGGGCCGGTCGTGGCCCGCGGGCCGTATCTTTGACACCACTGATTTAGAGGTTTATGTAATGTCCATACTACATCTACGAGAATACACTGTATTGTTTTTGAAATGTCGCATTTAGATCATTGATAAGATGTTATTTTTCAGACATTGCATTAACATCGACAAGATGTTAGAAAGCATTTCAGAATGTAACAGAAATGTTGTTTTTAGTTCGTTATAAAGACTTCCTTTTGAGGAAGTTCTAGTAACATCATAGTAATGTAAAAAGGCAGCGCTTTAGCATCGCTGAGAAGTTAAGTTGGAACATCACAAAAGTTAACAGCCACAAGCTGGGCATAAGCGGTTGTATAGATGTGCATGTGATGAAAACAAGAGGAAAAAAAGGAAGAACATTATCACAATGTGATGTTGAATTAACATAACTGTAATATTTATTTGCATAGTGGGTTCTGTTTGATTTATTTCTTCCATGTTAACTTCTGCCTGTTGTCTTTTGTTATTGTATCTTATACTCTGTAATCTTTTTTGAAAATGCTTTATCTTCGTGTATCTTCCTGTTCTATTTTTTGTATTTTTCCGTTGTCCGTTTTCTTGTGATTTTTCTGTTGTTCCTTTGGGTTTTGTACGCTGTGATCTATATGTGTTAGTTTGTTATAAATTTCTTGCTCTTCTGGGGTTGAGTCGGTTTCTTCTTTTAACAGGTCTACCCATGGTATTTTTCTCTCAGCAATATCTGCTACTCCTAGAATTGCTTCGTCTTCTAGGTTCGGTAGATAGAGGAATTTTGTCTTGCCCTCTTGTCTAGCTATTGTACACGGAATAACAAAGCTCTTTGTAATTTTCATTTGATATCCGTTTGCTAAAGTAACCGCCGTATTTTCTAGGTTAGTCCTATATTTGGAGTGTTTAATTTTGTTCAGGCCTTTTGTCCCTATGTATGATTTCTGTGCTCCTGTGTCGATTGACGCGTTAAATTGTTGTTGGTTTTGGGTAAAAATTGTTATGTGCGGTGTTTTATCTTCTAATATACTGTGACTGTTCGTAGTGGAGGATTTTATTGTGCTCATCCTGCCTCTCGAAGAATAGGCCCTTGTTACGTTTCCCGAATTCCGGCAACGGCATTTATTTGACGGTGTTCCTATTGTTCCGCAATGGCTGCAGAATAATATTTGTCTCCCATAGCAATTTTCTTTTCAATGTCCTCTTTTACCGCATCTCCAGCAACAATCTTGTTGGTTATAATTCAGTAATTTGCTCTTGTTTTGCGGACTTTGCCCCGTGCGGCTGTCGTAATTGGTCTTACTCTCGGGTTTGCCTGCTTTCTCGATCTCTTTTCGGATACTTTCTAGTTCGTCTATTCGCCGTGTAAGGTCTCTTATTGATGCGATTTCATTTCTCCTGACGTGAAGTTTGTATTTCGGGTTCATATTTCTATATATCCTTTCTAGTTGTTGGCTACTGTTGAAGCCCATGTGTCTCCGCATTATTGACTGAATTTCTATGATATATTGTTTAAACGGTTCGTTTTCTCCTTGTTTTCTCTCCATTATCTTTTCTTCTAAGTATGTTGGTAAGTCTAATGATACATAAAATGTCTCGTAATCGTCTACGAAATCTTGCCAGGTATCCCAGAGATGTTTATTATTCCGGTACCAAAGAATTGCTTTGCCTTTCAGCACTTCTGGCAGAGCTCTAAGTATAACTTCGTCGTTTAGCTGGTAGCATATTTTGAGTTCTTGCAACCTTTCAATGAACTCTATCGAGTCTTTTGAGCCATAAAAGTATATTCCCCATCTCCTTATTTTGTCCTGTTCTGTGCAATCTACCTGTGTGTAACTGTACCTCCTATGTCTATCTTCGGACTCGCTGTTTTTGGCAGTGTACGTTCTTTCTATAGGTTTCTCAGATTCTTGTATGCTGCTTTCTTGTTGTCTGGTATTATATCTTATCTGTTTCCTTATAAAATGTACCATTCTGGCCCGTAGTGTGTCCATATTACCGCTTGTGTCTAATTCGAATTTTTGTAGTTCTGTTACTAGTTCTTCCTTCTTGAGCTTGTATATCCATCCTACTTTTGTGTCCGCTATCTCTAATTCCTGTCTGGCTGCTCTGGTCTGGCCAATTTTGTATCCCTTATCTTAATTTTGTAATCGTTCCCTCCCTGGCAGCTCTGGTACATCTATAATTTTTTGCAATTTTCGTTTCCCTTATCTAACCTTTCGCTCGGGTGCCATTTATCACACCAGCTCGGGCACCATGTGTCACACCTGCTCGGGTGCCATTTGGCACGTTTAGTCAGGGTGGTAGAGCACGAAAAGAGCTAGATGGTTAGATATACTTCTTTATTTAACAATGCGATGTGTTCAAACTAAAATAAATATTTACAACTAAAATCTAATATTCTGTACAAGAATTATATACACGATCTATTGGTCCTGGAGACGGGCAGTCTCTCTAGGGTGGTCGTCGGATCGGGTCGCGGATGATCCTTCTCTGTTGTCCGGATTGTCACGGTTACTGTCTACTCCTCACTGCTCCGGTTTACCCTGCTCGGGCGTTGTTGTACTCTGTTGGCCGGATTCCTCACGGGGACGATAGGTTCCTATAACCAAAGGGGTGTGTCAGGGTCGAGATACCGCGTTCAACGCACAGCGTAATCTCGAAGGTTGGGAGTTTGCTTCCGTCCCGGACTCACCGCGCTCCGGGATTTCGGCTAATCGGGAAGGCCTCGGTCCTGCGCTCAACACGCTGCAGGGCTTGACATAGGGTAGTTGGCGTCCGCCCTAAGCTCAACACGTTTTAGGACTTCGTCCGATATACAAGGTTCGCTTAGCGTCTAGCCTCGGGTTCAACGCACACCGAGGGGTCGACGACAAGCCGGATGTTTATATGTTCACAATTCCAGGCTCAACACGCTCCGGGATATAGTGCAACACTTCGGTTATCCACCGTTGAAGCTTCCTGTTATTTCTAGACGTAAGGATTAAGCTTGCCTGGTATATCGCAGTTCGTCTGCTTTGGTAGTACCGGTCAAGTTATTAGAGGAACGGCGAAAGTGGTGCCCTCTCGGTACTGGGTGCTAAACTCCGTCTAGTTTGGCTTGGGTAGTGTTCTGTTTTCTGATTATTTATCGGGGTTATTTCTTGTTCAGACGACAGTGTCGTTACAATAGCTTTGAGAAACCATTATCAGAAATGTAACAATTAAGACAACGACCTCATTATTCCATCAGGAACGACTAAATATACTATTAGCATTTTTAGACGACATCGACTTGATAGGAAACATCACAATAAAAATGAGACTTTTTTATCAGGTTTGACATATCGAAATGGAGACAGAAATGGACAGAATATAACCATCGACGACTATAACTTTGATCAAGTCGGTGAAGTTATGCATCTTGGAATAACAATAAATAAAGAAAATAATAACCCAAGCAATAAACAATAGGATACTAGCTGGAAACAGATGTCTCTTCACCCTACAAGATCACATAAAAACGTAACACCGCACAAGACCAACAAAGAGCAATCTATATAAAACATTTTCAAGACTAGTATTTACGTAAGATTGCGAAACATGGACGATAACAATGGCAAACGAACAGCGATTGCGAGTCTGAGAAAAGAAAGTCCTCAGGAATATTTTTAGGCCGAGGCTTAATGAGACAACATACTATGGAAGAAAGATCAACAAAGATTTTGAAGTCTTATTCGGGGATACTAGTCGAGTAAAATACACTATGTCCAGAAGACTACTGTGGGCAGGCCACATCAGAAGACTCCCATACGAGAGAATAACAATACTGATAGGGAAAGAAGCCCCAACTCTGAAAATACTACTTACACCACCTTCGATGCCGAGAAATATAACAAATGATCTCGAATGATAATTGGATAGATGTTGCGGGAAATCTGAATATGTGGAGGCATGTTGTGAAGTCGGTTAAAGACACACCCAAGATTGTAAAGCAATGGATATAGATACATTGATAGGACACAGGGTGTCATGAGTAACTGAATATATAACTTTTTTAAATGAAACTAACTGTTTCTACCCTACGGGGATATCCTGGGTATCTTTTTCCCATTTAAGATCAGTATAACTGTGCAATGATATTGAAAACCAGGAAAACTATATCTGCTGATCTTTACGATTATCACTTAAGAGTGGAGAACTCCCTAGATTTATCTGTTCAGTGATAACTTCATATTGTGGGTCTCTTAAGTGTCTTCTAATTTCTAACTCTTCAAGGAAATCCAGTTCTTGTTTCTTATCACAAATATGTAGTACTTCTAGTTCTGTGTTAGGTGTCAATGAATGCTTGGTGTCAAGTAGATGTTTTGCATAGTGGGACTCATCATCTGGTTGTTTTAATCTATATGCTCGTGAATGTTTACTATATCTGATCTCACAATTTCTAAGGGTTTGACCCAAATAGACAGTATTACATTCTGGACATTTGAGTTTATATATTCCAGACATCTTTAATGTGGTCCGCAATTACCTATCCAACTGTTGTGATTGAGATACTTCGCAACAATGCCTGCATTATGGGGTGGAGCAGCGTCCTGTTACCAGATCATTAAATTTCGCTCGTCCAAAGGAATGTATTCCATAAGTTAAGGTAATTTGTTTTCATGAAAATCTAAACACCTCGTAAAAGTATGGCACACACAAATGACCATTAAATAACCCACACCATACATTTATACTTCAAATTGTTTGAAAACGAGTTGAACGAATCTAGTGAGGATCAGAGATATGAATTCTAATCTTCTGTATAAATCAGTAGTCCTCAGTCCTTGAACTGAATGTAGTTAAAATGGGTGATATTTGGGTTGCTTCAAAATCCTCTGTATGGTGCTCTTGCGTATTCCCAGTTCTTCAGCTATATTTCTAATAGAAGTATGAGGATTGATACCAACATACGCAAGTACTTTAATCACATTATCATCAGTTCCCACTGGATATCGGTGCGGTGCACGGTTTTTGTTTTGGAACGAACAGCTGCGCATCTTCCGTTCCAATTTAGTAAACACCATTTGTGATACATGTGGACGTTGAGGAAAACGTTTTTGATATGAACGGCCCGCACGTCGAGCTTTTTTCCTGCATTCACCATAAACCAATAGCATATCAATGTAATCGTCTGGACTGAATGTGAATTGCATTGTGCTTGAGTTCAAATTTGTAAATAGAATAAAAAATTTATCATTATTAACTGTCATTCATTTTTTGACATAAAAAACATGTGTATTTCAAACAATAGATTAATCTACTTCTTTCTCGTGAAGCTTTTAATAGCAGTGGCGGAAGCAATGAGGATGATTAGGTAAAACAAAATATCATAAAATGTTATTTTTTTGGTACTAATAATACAAAACCAACAAGTATGTTACATCGACGTATTCCAAGTAGAGTGACAAGTAATTTTCAACGAAAATATACAGGGGCTACCATTTGAAAATAGAAAGTGAGGTGTGGCTGCCAAAGGACTTTTAAGTGAAATAAAGATTCTCATACGTCATTAGGAAGGAATTTCGACACCATTCACAACTTTTTTTACAAGATTGGATTATCTCTTAAATTTAGCGAGATATTGCCTGTAAATGATAACTTGGGACACCCTATATATTAAGTCAATCACAAGATAGGTCACTTCTTAGTCTAGCCAAAAATAATTATTAAACATCAGATAAGCATGACATGAAATGTAACTTCTGTCATTCTGACGATGATAACAATATCGAAGTAATTGTCAATTTCTCAGATTTTTTAACATTTTTTCAATATATTGTGTCATTATTTAGAAACAGTTAGCTTCATTTAAAAAAGTAATACGAGTAGATTCCACAGAGTAAAGGAGGAAGCAGCAAATTTCATTATCTGTATATATACTTTTTATAGCGATTTTTATGTTGTTTTAACAGAATTCTAGAGTTAAGACCATAATTTTGAATATGAATTGATTCCATGCATATGAATCGCGCTAAAATTTGAACCACAATGGTCCCTTTCTATCTCTAGTAAGAATGAAGTCGGAAAATTGAAAACAGTATTTCACGCCCAACTAGAAAATGATCGATGGGACAAAATGACAACTGATGTGTCCCCTCTATAATTATTGGTACAAAATAATAGATGAAGATCCGAAATCTTGTCATAGTTGAGTAATCATGACAAAGAAAAGTGGAGCAGTATAAAAACAGGATCATGGAAAATACGAGATGTACTATTATGAATCACATAGCACTGATTTTCGAAAGAGAAGGCAAACTGCAGCAAAACTCAAAAATATACTATAATTGCTATCATTAGATGAGAAAAATTTTGATTATTGGGTGCGCCTACTTCTGTAATCATGATCTTTAATTTCTCAAAAATTTCTAATTTGGTCAGTAGTGTCTCTCTTCACTGTCTCATTCCACTAGTTATTTAGATTACATTTTCAGAACCACAATTTGATGTTCATTATTGTTATTACGGATTGAATATACGTTTGCGTATCAAATCCAATCCACTGGCACAAAACAAAGACTTAAGGTAAATGTACTCAATTCGGACATCTTAAGGACTAGCTTCACGCACATTCTTGGTATCTTTGTTCGTATTTCTGACACCCGATTGAAAAAAATTAATCTGATTTCTTGAACATTTAATTTCTTTATGTTAAGAAGTGAGAACAAAACATGAAAATAATTTTTTCTTAAAAAATGAAATATAAAAGTATGAACCATGATCCTAATTCGGACACAGATATCCAACTAAAGTGCTAAAAAATGACACCCCCAGGTACAAAAAAACGGACAGTGTCGGTATTTCGGACACAAACTTAACCTAATTGTTACATGGGATCAAACATTGTTATAAAAAGTTAAAATTATTGTATATTTATGAACTTTTCAATTGCACGTACCCTGAATAGACCTCTTTTATTATTGTTTATTAGTAGAGGCTTGCTAATTTTTTCTTCAATATCGTTAAATTTGTACCAAATAACATCTTTTTTAGTAGGCCACTTCCAGCTGCTTCTACTTGGGGTCATAGCACTTACGTAAGCCTCCTCTTCGTCACTTATTTTAAGTATTATTCCTGAAAATTTTTGGTCAATGTAATTAACAATAACATAATCTCCTTTCTTAAAATTTTTCTCTAGGTCTACAATAATTTTGTCTTCATGAGCATTCATTTTTTCGTTGGCACTCTTTTGTTGTGGATCTTTTTCATTGAAATTCGTCTCTTTTAGTTCGGATCCGTTATTCTTTTTCTGTTTTCTTGGGTTTTTTGGTTTTGCTGACTTTTCTTTTAGCTTTTACAGGCGCAATTTCTTCCTATTTTCTTTTTCCTGTTGTATCTGCTCTTTTGCCCGTTTCTTACCATTATATTTTAATTAAGGTTGTTTTCTTCGCTCCCTCTTTTGATTTTCCAGGCCAATATAAAATACCTTTAAACGGTGACGGTACTATAAATTTACTACCCATTAACTTCTTTTGGGCTTTGGTTATCTCTTCCCTCTATTAAATTAATTTTTACTCCGACTTCTTTCGAGCCATGGTTGTTTGTTACTTTCTCCTACTGAATTAACTTTCAATTTATTCCTTCCCTTTTCTATTTGGATAATTGTTTCTGTAGTTTGCAACCTTTCCGTTTGTATTACTGATTTCTCCCTTATTTCTATTTGTTTTGGTTCTTTATTGCTTGATTTTATTATTTCCGTCGGTTGTAGTGTATCTCCCTCTATTACCGGTTTCCGTTTCGTTTCTTTTAGTTCCTTATTGGTCGACTTTAATATTTCCGTTCCTTGTAGCGTATCATCCTCTATTACTGATTCCAATCTCATTTTTTTTAGTTCTTTATCACTTGATTTCATTGTAGTATATCTTCCTCCATTAATGATTCCGCTCGTATTTCATTTTCGCTCGTACCTATATTGAATAACTTTTCTATTTCCATTCCTTGCTCTTTATCTACTACCAATTCCATCAATATTTCTTCATTAGTTTCAGTACTTCCCCCTCCAGTGTCGTTTGCTAATGATCTAATAATTTCAATGTTCTCGTTAGTTATATTGAACAAATACTCATCGAGCCACTCGGCTTCTAAAACAAAAGAATCATTTGGTACATTGTCTGCAACTTGCAAGTTCTCATTAGTGTTCTTTCTATTTTGTATATTATCTGCTGAAGGTTTTTCTTCGACATGCTGTTTCAATTTTTTCCATAAATTATATAGAGAGTCATCTTGTATTGGACCTGACCTGACCACTCACAGTGTAGAGAGAAAGTTTAAATTTTTCAAGTGTACCTTTCTCAATGAAATTCAAATGGTGTGTATTGAATTCAACATTCTCCAGAGTTTGGAGCTTCACTGCATTGTCTGTAATTGTAGTATTTGTTGTAACTTGTGCAGTTACCAGCTTACTATGATCTATTGCATATGCATCAAATGGAAATAATCCACAAGTTTTAAAGGCATTTTGCACCATTGTAGGTGTCATGACATCTTTAATTACAGTATCCAATAACGGAGCAAAATTGTCATTTCGAATTTTTTTGTTTATTAGTGTCTATTCTAAATTCAGCAACCGTATTTTTCCAGCCAGTTTTGAGAGGTTTAAAAACTCCTTCATCCATAGGCTGCAGTATATTAGTAGAATTAGGGGACAGACTAATTAAAATGATATCTGTTTCTGAACAAAAGTTGCTAAGATGCAATGTCAAGTGCGACTTGTGCCCATCTACATAAAATATTACAGGCAATAGTATGTCATTTTCAAGAATCCATGGGTACAAAATATTTGACGTATATTCAACAAAACTTTCGCTTATCATCCAACCCGACTCCGACTTTCCCAGGCCCTAACCGTTTGGCATTAGTGCAACAACACTTTGTGGAATTCCTTCATAGGGGAACATCACCATAGGAGGCGCTAACTCTCCTGTCGGATTTGCTGTAAAGTGAAAACAGTAGGTAAGTAATATAAGTATGTGAAAAAAATGGGAGAATAAGGGTTCTGGAATGAGACAATTACCCGTAACCAGAGTTGTTAAACATTCCTTCTCATTGTTAGTTGTCCTGTTGTAAACGTTTGTACTTCCTTTCAGTGAAAGAGCTTTTGATCCTTTTGGACATAAGAAAAAAGCAGTCTCATCTGCGAAAAATGTTCGTCTAGGATCTTGTGTAATCTCCATCAAATTTTCGGCAAGAAAATATGATTCAATTTCTACAAACCAGTTTCGATGGCTTCGTTCAGTGATTTGAGCCCTAGCGTAAACTAAATTCGTGTCATTCGTGTAGAGATTTCCTTATGACGTCGCAAATAGCCTTCATACCAGTGTCTGCCAGGTGGCAAGTTTTTTCCTTGTTTTTAAGGGGATCTGGTTTTCATTTTTTTAAAGCACACATACACATTCAAGTAGTTGTTCTTTGGTTACCGAAAATCCTACTTTAGCTACCGCTATTATCCATTTTGCTAGGGTGTCCTCTTCTTCTTTCGATAAAGTTAAAGGGGCTCTAGCTTTACACTCAACAGGATACTTTCCATAAAATTTTGAGTGGAAGGTAGTTTTGGGAATATTATATTCTCTACTCGCAGCCTTAATAGCGATTCCATATTTATAGCTTCTAATGCGGATATTAGTGTGTCTGATGAATATTCACAATTTTTCTTTGAGGACATTCTATAACAACGATAACATACATGTACATCAAACGGACATCATTGGATGTAATTATGATACCCCGTGTTAGAATTAGGAAAACATACTTCAATTTACAAAAATGAACAAAGAATGTGGAATAGAATGCTCCTCTCATCAGAAAAATATGTAAGATACATAATTTAAAATATTGCAATATGAACATAATTCGGACACCCCGTGTGCGAATTCAGGAATAGCTATTTCCGTTGGCCACCTTAATACACCAGGACACCCTAATAATTCGAAGTAATAATATAAAAAAGTAATTATTTCTTCAAAATCATGTACAATTATCATATCTGAACATACTACAGTAATAAAATATGTTTTTGCAACAAAAATGTAATAATAATCTTACCTGAAAATATAACGAAAAGTCGTCAGGCTTATAACACAACACACCTGTCTACGTCCTGTCAGTTTCAACGGGCTGCTAGAAGTGATTTGTTTGGTTGGCTAGCCTGACATTTAAAAATATTATGACCACATGATCATAGATGGGTCCACAGATTATATATACTCCCTTAGATAGCCGACTCTCGCCTTCCCTCCAAAACACGTTTTACTAGTGACACTCGCGACATGAGGATGAACTAGGGTCCAAGGCGCCAATTTTGAAATTAGTATAAGCTCACTGATAAATGATGCCATGAGCGCAAAATAGTGTAACTCTCAGTTTTAATCGTCCAAAGCGCCAACAAATAATGTTGGTTATACTTCAACGCTTTGGTAAATTAAAACCACTATACAAAAAAAGAGTTACACTATTTCACACTTATTGCATCAAATATATGGCGCCAATAAAGTTAATTTTCGCAAGCAGTTAAAAGTAGAAATTAGATGCTTGAAAAAATTACTTTACATAAATATAATGCTAATAATAATATTTGAAGATCCAAATCTTCGCACATTATATCTGATCTAGAAACAAATATTGTGCATGTTTCACTGTTGCATTGGGGTAATGATGAATAGGATTCGGAAAAAAAATTGAAAAAAAGTAGACAAACTTTATTATACACAACAATATTGAGTATGTAAATAAACAAAGTAGATATATTTACAATATTTTATCGATACCTGCATTAAATCTAATATGAGGATGAAAAATTAATGAATAAGTAGGTATATCTGTCATTGTTAATTGACATTTTGTGTTTGATCTAGGTGAGTAGGAGTTATAGCCACCATATTTGCTAAAAATGAATATTCTAAGTAACAAAAATAATATTTAATAATTTTTAAGTTTTGTTTAAATAGTTGAAATTACAGATATACTACGTACTGTACAAATACATCTTTAATATTTTAGTTATTAGTATATATACATACTTAGAATATTTAATGATGCTACAGCATAGAATTTTAAATTGGTTCGATTCTTATTGATGATAAATTCCATATCTCCAGAGAAATATAGATCACAAATCCTAAATGCGTGCCTTTGTTTAGTATTTACGTCAACAACATCGTTTCTTCCTATAGCCAGGCACCATTGTCGTCTAATCTATAAATCAATATATGTATAAATTCGTAATTACTTAATTAATTCAGAATAGCTTACCTCTGGATCTTTTGGTAAACAATGCAATATTCTTGTATTACTGCAACCAGGAATAGAACACATAAAAACTAATTTGATAATAATTATAATAAACAGTAAAATTAAAAATTATTCCAAAACAGTAACTCTAAAATCACAAATGTAAATTGAACAATATATTATCTGTCCACAGTTTGGAAAAAAATATAACGGTACATGTTTCTTCTTCAGAATTAAGAATTAATTAAATTTTCTTTTCCGTGATCTCTGGTCTCTGTCAGAGTTATTCTTTATCCATGAGACCGACGCTCACGACACTTGCGACATGAGGAATAACTACAAATAAAAAACTGTCAAACATCGAGAGTGAGCACTACATGGATGGGTCGACATGTATCTAAATCGTCGTTTTATGAACTGAAATCTTCTTCTAGCAAATTAACATGGAAAGTGTCCAAATTTGGTGCAAGGTCTGAATTTGGTACAATAACCTCAGTTATTGCACATCAAAAATGTTTAAAAATTGCAGCTTCATGTTTAACTTGAAATATCTCGAGAAATATTGAGTTTCTCGATATGAAGAAAGAGTAGGTGTTTCACGTCAAAATATTGGAGAATCGAAAAATCTTGGTAACATTTCTATTTCGTCAGGGGTAAGGTAATTGGGGGGAAGACGCGTAACATTTTTTTAAAAATAAAAAAATTTAATTAACTTTATTCAAAACTTACAAAAACTGTGTATTCTATTACAAATATAATAAACAAATGATTAAACACAAAAAAGTTTTTATTTTCTTAAAAATAAACGAAAAAGTTGGATAAACATTGACAGCTGTCATTTCGGCAACTTACCCCAACTACGGGGTAAGATGCCGACAGACTTGGGTCGAGATGACAAATTTGGGGGTGTGATGCCATAGACAGAAAACATTGTATTGGCCATCATACTCCAGCTAAAGTGCCATCTTACACCAAGTCTAAAGTTTTGAATGTTTTATTTAGTGACTTTTGCGCAGGGATCGCACATATTCGGCCCCGAAGCACAGGTTTCGTGTAGCCACTTGTTGCATACCACACAGCAAATCCAGTCAACTTTGGGACCCTTTTTGTCAAAGTAAAAGCCATCGCAAATTGCACAGAAGTCGTCCTTGTCACTGTCAGGTTCATCAGAGCTATGGTCTGGGACAATATTTTCATCTCCACTGACTTCTTCACTACTGCTATCGTGTGCTACATTCTTCTTTTTTTTGTTACATTTTTTACGAAGTTTCTTCTCTAACTTAGCTGCCTTTCCTTGTTGCTTCTTTTGTTTTTCTTCAATTTTTTTGCGTTTCTTTTGGCGGTAGTCAGGAGAAGTAAGAGCTTCTGCATGTTGTTTTCTAACGTTTGGCCTACTAGGACCAGCTACGGATGGAATTTGTGCAATATCATCAAAATTTACTACAGCTACGTCGCCGCTATGTTTGTTAGAGTTTTCTGCATCGACATGTTCCACTTCTTCCTGTGAATTTCCAGTTTGGTGCTCAGCTAAAGCATATGCATGATCGGGAATTGCATCTTTGGAGCATGGATCAATTCCACAAGCCCGAAATCCAGAAACACCATTCTGAACCGTTGCGGCTTGAGACCACGCTTGGTTTAATAGTTCCCCAAACTGATACCTGAAAAGCACAAGAAACAAATATATCTCTTTCAAACTTATTTACTCAAATCAAATTACCTAGTTATTCGACGCCCTGAATGATTTCTTATCCACTGATTACAAGTGCTATTCCAGAAGGTCTTTAAAGGTTTAAAAAATGAACGGTCGAGAGGCTGAAGCCAGTGAGTCGTATGACTTGGTAAGCGAACCACATGAATTTCATTTTCAGCCAAAAAGTCCAAAAGTTCCACGTCATTACAATGGGAAGCATGACCATCTAATATTAGTACTGCAGGCCCTGGTCCCCTACAAGGCAAAAAATGGTCTTTAGTCCATGATGGGAAGATACTGGTTTTCACATAGGCGGACTCTGGAGACATCACTACTACCAGTCCAGGGGGCATGTTATCTTCAAACTCCTTTTTTTGTTTTTGCCTTTAAATATTACGTAGGGGGCAAAAAGCTACCTTCTGCATTACAGCAAGCGATGACGCTAACTGTTTCTTTTTTTTCTGAACTTGTGATCGACTGAACATCTCTAGCTCCTTTTGTGGCTACGACTTTGGTAGGTTTATTGCATAATTGCAAGCCAGTCTCGTCCATATTGAAAATGTTTGCCGGTTTATCAAACAAATTGAGCGTCGTAAATGTATCGTTCAACATTTGGAAGTATGGATCTACTTCTGCGGCAGACATACCAAGTGAACCAGCAATTGAACGACCTTGAGCTACTCTCATAGTTAGGGTTGGGTGTCGTTTTAAAAAAATTTGAACCAATCGTAGCCTGCTAATTATTTTTCTTGGTTAAATCTACATTTTAACCCATTCCTTTGCGAAAAGGTAAAAGCAAGGTGTCTTACGTCTCTTGAAGTTGGAGCATAGCCAATTTTTTCTAACAGTTTTATATAAGACACCAGTTTAAGTTCATTTTCAATACCTAAGGACGCGGTTGGCCCAAGACTGCCCTTTTCAAGATTGTTATTCTTTGCACGTCTCATCAAGGTTTGTAGAGGGATTCTATATTCTTTAGCAATCGCATTTGCACTCAGGGTTGGCTGCTGACGTAAAGCATTTGCAGCTGCTCTAAGGTCTTCGTCAGTCCATTCGCCTCTAGTTGATTTTCTGACGTACGTTCGTGGCATTTTACCTAAAACAAACAAGATAAATTAAGAAACTATTCAATTAGATGTACTGAAAGGAAACCACTAACCAAAATAGACGCAAACCTGAGAAAAAACAAGAGTTACAAAGTTTACAGTGCAATTAAGATAAGGCATCTTACCCCACATGGATCTTGGCGTTTTACCCCAACCCTTAGATATAAGATGCCAAACCCACAAATCAAAATAACAAAACCCTTCTTCTCATTCAAAATAGGACATGAGTAGTGTAATGAATGCCAAAACCCTACATAAATTATATTAGCACAAACAAAAAACATTTAGCACTGTATATCACATAATTGATTTTTATCGTAAAAAACTTACCGGCATAAATAAACACAACATCACCTAAAGGAACAATTGCATGCACTTAAGCGCTTCGAAAAATATGATGTTCTCTAATAATAAACACAATAACAACGTAGCCGTGTATGTGGCGCGATCTATTGAGTATTGTCCAAAATACTTAGATTAGGCATCTTCCCCCTTTTGGCATCTTCCCCCCAATTACCTTATAGAATTTGGGAACGATTAACCAGTCACTTGCTCCTGTCGTATGCCTCTGGTAGTAGTCAGAAACGTTTGTTTAATATAATTTAGTAGAGTGTACAATATCTACATTTTCTGTCAAATATGAGATTGATACATGACACAGTTTCAAAGTATTGAGCACAAATCTTGTTTAAATTTTTGAAACAAAACACCCTGTAACTCAGCTCTATTTCTTTTAGGTGTTTTGAGTCAAGTCTTCATAATTTGAAGTCAGGATTCTACTGTTGAATTAAATACGATTAATATTTGTTTGAGAGTCAAATATTAATTTCGTGATTTCCAAACTTCCCAAACTTTTAACCTTTTAATGCTTTTCCACGATTTTGGATATTTACAGTTTTAAGTATGCCTCTACATAATTATACTAATTCAATTCCACTATATTTCTATAATTGTTTCTTTCGGTAACTTTAACCCCATTACCCTCATCTAGATCGTGTCACATACGGCTGAAAGAAAATTAATTTGCGTTGGTCGAGATAGGGTCAAGATAGTACACAAATTAAATGTTCGTTTAACCCTATGAAAATTTGCACCCTTAGCGTTTTCATCACGCTTCTTTGACTATTTTAGTTCTTGTCTACTGGCCTCTGAGCTTTTAATTCCCTCATGATATTTTTCCAGAATGTTATTACATTCTTTACATATTGTTCTGCACCGCTTTCGGTAGCGCATCCGGCATTTTCTACATATACTAGAGGTATTTAAGTGACGTAAATATCTAATATTTCTTGGTAGGAATGAATGAATATGTGATATTATATTAAGTGATTTGGAATTTTCTGTGGACATATATTGTGACGTCCATAAATTTACATGCCTATTAAATTATTTACACGCTGAATTATGGAATTTGTCATAACATATCATTTTAACTGTGATATATTTCGAATTTCGAACAATGTAACTTCAGTCTAAATCAACTTCCTATTTCCAAAAAGTTCACTTGCTTATATGGAAAAAATGCTAGGTGAATCGGAAGTAATGGATTCAATCGTAACTCATGTCCAAAATTGATAAGAGTTAATTTTTTCTACGACTACTATAGAATTTATATATTCTGACGTAATTCTTGATTACTGAAGAAAATGCATTCTAATTATAAAAATGATTCTTGTCTTTGTTTATTGTAATGTTTTATTATTTATTTAAACAGTAAATGGGTGGGATAAACTTTAAACACACAGTATGGTTATTTACGAATTTATTTAAACACTAAACTACTCACTATCACTTAATTTATATACACACAAACTTAATTATTAATTCATATCAACACTTCACTGTTCGCTATTTCGGTCCTTTATATATGAGTGCCTTTTTTACTAGATAATTCTTGATTGCGGCTTACACAAAAACAATTGGCTCTCGCATTTTATAGATAAGACTGGTCACAAAAATTAAGTCTAGATAAGATATTCACAATCGTGAACAGTTCTTAGAAATCCCTGCGCATCCGCCATAATTTTAACTTAGCTTAGACTGAGTCTGATACCAGTGTGATATTTCGTAACATAACCCCCTCGTTAAATGACAGTTCCTCCTGGAACTTTTGTGTAGCCGAGACAGGATGTTTGAATCGGCAACTGGCCCCATTTCTACACTTTCCGATCTTATGAAAATAGCAGGACACCGTCTTCATCGGATACTGATAACGGAGGTTGTAGCTGCAAATTATTATCTGGACACCGGTATCTCGAAAGATAATCTCTACCATGTTCCTGATAACTCGCTAATCCAACTGGTTACTCGCGATCTTAGGCAGGCATAGCCAGCTTCTTCACGCTGGATTCTAACACATGATCTCGGAGGTTTCGAAGTGCTTCCCACACATCGCGGTAGGTAGATCGATCTTTTAATTCATTTTTAATTACCACGTAGAAGACGTACCGCGAATTATGTTTCAGTTTCAGTGTCTTGCCAGGGGCTGGAAACTGGTCTTCAAGTTTTTCTAATTGCCCGAACTTCTTCAGAAAGACGGATGTCAACCCTCGTACGTTCTTGATACGGGCGGGGATGTTGTATGTCAGTGAATAATCTTCCAGGAGAGTGGACAAATCTTGTCGTTGTTCTGAAGTGACTCCATATCTAGCTTTCCCGGTACCTCCAACGCGCCCATAAATTCATCGAAGGTAGGGTCATACACATCTCGAATATGGTTTACTTCTTTCTCTATGTCGTGGTCTCCTTCGAATGGCGCTAGTCGATTTTAGTGAACTACTTTTGGTTTTCCGTTGGGGATCTCGCTTACACGATATATAACATCATTGATCCTTTTCTTGATTAAGTATGGACCTTCCCAGTATTTTTCTAATTTTGGAGAAAATCGTTTTCTCCTCGTCGGGTTGCGTAGCCATACTTTGTCCCCTTCTTTAAAACCGCCTACTGTTGCCTGCGTGTCGTATCGACTTTTCATTCTGTCGCTGTCAGCTTGAAGATTTGTTCGAACTAGTTCATGAATATCGCCCAGCCTTCTTCTCAATTGAATCACATAGTCTTCGCCTGCTAGATCTTCTCCAGGCCGACAGCCAAATTCCAGGTCACAAGGAAGCCTCACTTCACGTCCAAACAGGATTTTCGCAGGTGCTTTACCCGTGGACTCATTGACGGCAGATCGGTAAGCCAATGCGAAATAGGGAAAGATACTGGTCCCAATCTCTCTGATGGCTGGAAACCACTTAGGACAGGTATTTTCCAATGGTCCTGTTCATTCTCTCGGCCATTCCATGTGACTGTGGAGGTAATGCTGTTGTCCTGGTCTTCTTCATTCCCAGCTTGTCACAAATCTCCTGAAATAGATGGCTTCCGAATTTTTTTCCCTGGTCACTGGTGGACTTCCAAGGGCACTCCATATCGGCTGATAAATTCTTTCACCAATACTTCCGCGACAGTTGTGGCCTCTTGATTCGGGATCGCGTACATTTCCACCCGCTTTGTGAAATAATCCATTATAAACAGGATGCATTTACCACCATTTTCTGTCGTCGGAACTGGTCCAGAGATGTCTAAGGCAATCCTTTCGAAAGGGCTTCCAACATTATACTGTTTCATGGGTGCCTTTCTCTTGCGATGTGGTCCATTACCCGTAGCACAAGTCGTACATTTCTCACACCAGTCCTTCACATCATCGGAGCTGTTCATCCAATAGAACCTCTCACGGATTCGCTGAAGGGTTTTCTTCACTTCTAGATGACCTCTCGATGGACTGTCGTGTAACTTCTTCAGTACCCCAGCTACTCTTGTTCTCGGGATAACTAGCTGTCAACTCATTTCGGAACCATCATCGTTTTTAAGGACTCTTTTCAACAGCCCTTATTCGAGGACAAGTGAGTCCCACTGAGCCCAATACGCCTTGAGTTTCGGTGGAAATCTTGACACTTCTTGCCAGGTAGGTAGCCGATTTTTTCTCTTCCATTGCCGGATCATCTTCAGGTGAGGATAATTCTCTTGATCTTCTCTGATCCTGGTGGGTGACCATTCCTCGTTGACCACAGTAGTTCTTTAAACTGCAGCTTCCCTAGATTCTACCTTGTTGCAGTGGGGGCAGCCTGTTGGGCACGACCGTCTAGGCAGAGAATCGGCTTTTCGGTGATTCACATCAGCTCGATGTTCACCCCTGTCTGATATCCCCTGTGACTGGAGTTCTTGGGTTCCACGAGTCTTGGGGCGGTTAGATGGACTGCGTACGTGCTCTAGCTCGCCACACTTCCGGCATTTAATCTTCTTCGGTTTTTTGTCTGCCATACCTTTCAACAAGTTGATGATTTGGTCAAGTTTGTCATCGTCATCTTCTTTCTGCATGGTCCTACCTTTGTTGTACCGCGAGCCTTTCGTGGCTGCTTGGCATTTAAGAAGTTCTTGGTTTGCAGGAGTCATAGGACTCTCACACGAACTGCGAGCATGCTCTAGCTTACCACAATCACAACACGTTGGTATACGACATTTTTCCATCGAACGTTGGGGCCTTGACTCAGGTAAAACTGCCAATATCATCTGTCTTGGGTTGTGTTTCTGGCTTCCAGATCTCGATCTTCTTTTCTTCTACTGTGTTCTTAAATCGGCAATCTTTGTCTCTAACTCCTTGATTTTCTTGTCCATCTGATTTTACATCGTTGTCATTTTATTCTCCATGTCTAATTTTCAGCAGCAATGTCATTTTTCAATGATAAGATATCTGCATAAATATCATTCTTCATAGTAGAAATATCGTTCTCCATTATTAAAATATTTTTGTCCATGTTAGCAGAAATATTAGCAGAAATTGACGAGATTAAGGTGGAAGCCTCGTCATTAAATAAAACTGTTTCTGGATCAAAGCCGTCATTTTCCAGTGCCACTTTAAGTCTTTCTACTAATTCACTTTTCTTACCGGAAATTTCCAACTCACGATCTTCTAATTCTGCTCTTAATTCCGTCACTCTCACATCACATAGTCTCTTGGCCCTTTTTACGTAGCAATTTATTTATATTACCCCACATCTGACACCAATGTAATGTTTTTCTTATTTATTTAAACAGTAAACGGGTGGGATAAACTTTAATCACGCGGTATGGTTACTTACGAATTTATTTAAACACTAAACTACTCACTAACACTTAATTTATATACACACAAACTTAATTATTAATATATATCAACACTTCACTGTTCGCTATTTCGGTGTATTCTTATTTATTTCACGAGATCCCTTTATCAACTAAACTAACTCTCCATGGTCGGTCCTTTATATATGAGTGCCTTTTTTACTAGATAATTCTAGATTGCGGCTTACACAAAAACAATTGGCTCTGGCATTTTCTAGATAAGACAAAAACAATGTCTAGATAAGATATTCACAATCGTAAACAGTTCTAAGAAATCCCTGTGCATCCGCCATAATTTTAACTCTCATACATGGCTTAGACAGAGTCGGATTCAGGGACTATACCAGTGTGCTGTTTCTTAACATTATTGATAATTAAAAGTCGTCGAAACATAATATACGAGGGCGGGATATGATTGATAATATAAATTTAACTTTCGTCACTAGAGACAAAAGTTAACGTTATGAGAATCTCTCCCACTTGCGAGGGAAATAACGTTTTCGCTGAAGATATTCAATTACAAAATGACGTAATTGAATGCTATTCAGTTCTCAGTTAGTTAGTGACAGACAGAAATTAATTTTTGTAAATGTCAATTAAAAAATAATTATTGTCCTATTTAATGAGTAATAAAAAGTCCAGCTCCAGTTATTCATAGTGGTTTTACAGTCCACCAAATTATTAAACATATTGGTCAGTTAGAGACGGATCTGAAGAACGAAAATTACAAGCTATTGAAACAACATTCCTATTTTCCTATTCAATTTGCAAGTTAGAAGTTAGAAAATCGGTGATGTCAACCATTTTGTAGTCAACGGTAAACCTGTCCTATAAGAAAGTAACTCTTCAATTGGTCCATTGTAATATCCTATTAGAGGTACACTCTGGGTAGCAAGTTTCGCGTGAGTCTGTTTAATTCTTATTTTTATTCCCTTTTGTGGATATATGATTGCAATTTTAGGTCCTATATTCACTCAAATCACGTTATACATTATTTTAATAACCTATTTTACTGTTTGATTGGCACAGTTCATCCAAGTTCTCAAAGATATATCAATTGAATCACTATTTTAGTGATCAGTGAGAGTAAAAAATGGTTCCATATTTTTGGAATTTTAAGAGCATTTTTCCTTTTTTATTCGTTCTTTGTTAATAAATAATTGCTAACTTAATTTGTATTTCAAACAATCAAACATGTCTCTGAATAGTTTAATTAGAAATCGAGAATCAATAAAAGAAAACTTGATAATTTTGTAAGTTATTCAGAGTCATTGAAAAATAATTTTCAGTTATCCAGCCTTCATTGGCAGAGATTGAATTTCGCGAGACATTTTATGATGACATAATTAATTACTTTGATAGAATTTCTATACAAATTGAACAAAAATGTGAAGATGATATGTTAAACGAACATTTCGATCAAGGTCGAGTAGCTGAAGAGCAGTTCTATAGTGCAATGGGGATTATTAAAATTTATAGCCATGATATTAAGACTCTTAATGTATCTGCGAATAATATTCCAGTTAACCATTACAAAGTCATCAATTTGATTATTTTCAAAGTTCATTATTACCCAAAATAAAGTTACCTGTATTCCGAGGAGAGTATGGGGAGTGGCTCTATTTTAAAACAAATTTCTTGTCTATTAGTGTTTTAAATGAAACTAACTGTTTCTAGCTAACTCCACAATATATAGAAAAAATGTTAAAAATTCTAAAAAATTGACAATTGTTTCGATATTACCTAAATATCATCGTCAGAATGACAGAAGTTACATTTCATTTGATGTCTACCTGATGTTTAATTATTTTTGGCGAGTCCTTGTGATTGACTTATATATGTTAATAGAAAAAACACCAATTAGAGCCAGGGCGCTGCTCTTACGTCTCGAGAAATTGCTTAATGACGACTACCGTGAACTCTAGGTACCAGTGGATGTCATTTACCCGTTTCCATTTATGTCTTAGAGGGAAGATACTTCTACCTCTAACCTTGTAGGTTTCGTTTGTGGTTTTTTCAAATGATGTTACGATATTAATCTCGTGCAAGTTTTGTGTTTTTATTATTTTTATTATTATATTATCATATAACAGCCTTAATGTGATTCTTATTACTGCTAACTTTGAATGTCGATTTTCCCTGACTGACGCCATGTGATGAGTTCTTCAATCTTATGTCATACACAAAGGAAATCAATTTCATATTGGGTGTAAGTACATATTATTGTCTCTTTATTGATGGTGTTGAGAATAATTCCTTTTTTTCCTTTATTTGTAGCATCCCTGATGATGAAAACGAACGATTTCGAAAGCTTGGATAAAAACCAAAGAATTCTCTTTTTCCCTGTTGCTGCATTCCCCAATATTTCTGAGTTTATTCCTAACTGGTCAGCAAAGACTAGCGTTTTTTATATAAACATATATATATAAACAGTCAGAAAATTGAAATACCAAAGAAAAAGAAAAACAGGAATAAGAAACTTGGACAGCAAACGAATTGCGTAATAAAGAAAAAACTAATAAAGAAGAAAAACGTGCAGGAGATTGATGAATTACTGGCAATAGGCACATTGAATATATACACGGTAATCTGAAAAGAAATAGAATAGTTGAAGAAATCGAGGACAATAGGTACAAATATTGGGAGTGAGTGAAACAAAAAAAATGGGTGTAAGAAGACACGGAGTCCCAATCTGACACCTGAAAAGACATAAAGATAAGCTGAGCTGAATACGTGCAATAAGTGCATTTATTTTATTGGTGTTGAAAAAGTAGCTACAGGGAGCCCAAAGTTGATATTTGATAGAAACACCAAGAAAACATTCTGTATAGTGACTATTAGAAATCGTCCACAGTTTAGAAAAGAGTCTGCAACTCCGGCGAATTTTTCTTAACCTTCTCGTTGTTGAAAAAACGTTGATCCCTCTGCGTCGTCATAACAATGAACTCATTAATCAATTATAGGTAATACTTGATGTACGAAATATATAAAATATTTTTCACGGTATTAAAAAATCATCTATTTTTCATTATAAATTGAATTTTCAACCATTTCTCATATGTTTCGTGTTAGTTTCAACGCAAATGAAATCCATTGGCTGATTATCCTCACAAATCCACCCCAGTTCATGTCTAATCTTATAGTTACTTCATCTATTTGATCTTCCTTTCTATCCTAATAAGGTCGATAATGGTTATAGATAGATCCCATTCGGTCTGAACATGTCGCTCCGTGATTGGATCAATATAAACTTAATCTTGGATTAGTGAGATTGGTTATTTTCATCAAAAGTAATTTACTTGTGAGAGCTATGAGGGATTTTATAAAATATGTTCTATTGAAACTGGACCTTGGTTTTATCGATTTATATTATAATTTCAATTATATGATTGGTATGCTAATTTAATAACATAATATTAAATATATTATGCATTTATCATTTTTTTAATTGAACTTTTTTCCGTGTAGTATATTGTGTATTTATTAAGTAAACACTTTACAGTTGTGTGGAAAGTGCTCGGAGGGATATCGATATTTTCAAGATAGAATTATACATACAGGGTGATCCATGGAAAACTTGACAAGGGGGTCTTGGGGAATAATATCGTAGATGTGGAAAACGCTCGGTGAGGTCGATCTCAGCTTCGAGGAGACATTTTGTTGTTCCCCTACCAGCAGCACTGGACAACCCACAAAATTTGAATAGGGAATTGGAATCGAGTAGTACATCGTTTAAAATCCGATCCGAGCCGATCGATTCTCTAAACAAGAGTGTACTGTTTTTTTAGTTGAAATTAACTGTAATTTTCCTATTTTAATAAACTTGTATCATATTTCAAAGCTATAGGTTGTTGTACGTCACTCGGCAACTCAGTTGCATCAACCATATTATTTGCTACGATACTATGAATGTTTTTACTTAGTTTTCCTCTGTACCATTGAAATCATTTAAAACAATAGAAGACACAGATAGAACATTTGTCTCTTAGATTATTACTACAAGTTCTTTCCATTTGCGTGCGTGGTATTGTAGTTCTAAACAAGAAGGAAACAAGGGTGTACACAGTTGCAGAGAGAGTAAAGTTGATTGAATTGTATTATAACAACAATAGTGCGAAAAAGGCTGCTGAATGGTTTAATCAACAACACAGAAGGAATGTGTAGCGGCAGTATGACTCCGAATTGGATCCAAAATTCCGAGAAACGGGATCGGCAGCAAATAAAACACAGCAAAAGAGCAAGTGAGAATTTAAGGCAATTGTGGACCATGTTGCACCAGACTTTATGATGAGTAGAAGACATCTAGAACTGAATGAAGATGATTTTGATCGGCGATTAGAATTCTGTTAGGTATTAATTCAGCAGGCGATTGCAAATCTACAGTTTCTTTTTAACACCTGTTTTAGTGATCAACACTTACCGGATCACTGCATTGGTACACTAGGTTCTATCTAATGCCCCATACCAGACCTGCTACCTCTAGATTTCTTTCTATGTGGTCACTTCAAAAGCAGAATTTATAGTACTTCTCCTGCTTCACTCAAAGATTTACGGCAAGGAATCACAAATGAATGTCGAAAAATCACCCCAGAAATGCTCCAAAATATAGAGAGATGCAAATATCGTCAGACTGTGATCGACGATCATTTCGAATACGTCGTAGTATTGTAGTAAATAATGTCAAACGTGGTTTGTTTATACGAGCGCCATTACGACTAGAGAGTAAACATTTAGTTCTTTCGTTTTGATGTGTTTTTCAAAACTTTTAGTGACAAAATAAACGTTTA